>ML107800.1:0-11097 GCA_003697995.1 Taxidea taxus jeffersonii
GTCCTGGACTTCCTGACTTTAATGGCAGTGCTTTTAGAATTTTCTCTTTGGGGTTAAGACAGATATATTTTTATAATGTTAAGAAGTAGCTGTTTGTTTTTATTTCATTAAGAATTTTTTTAAAAATTAAGAATGGTTGCTGGTTTGTGCAGGTAATTTATGTTTAGATTCTCCAATATGCTAAGTTATAGTAATAGATGTCTTGATACTTATTATCCAGCATGCCTTCCTCCCTTCCTTCCTTTCTCTGTCTTTCTCTCCCACTCTCTCTTTCTTTCTTGGGAGAGAGAAAGAGAGAGAAAGCATGAGCCAGGGAAGGGGCAGAAAGAGAGAGAGGGAGAGAGACTCTCAAGCAAGCTCCACGCTCAGCACAGACCCTCATGAAGGACTTAATCTTAGGACCCCAAGACCATGACCCAAGCCAAATTCAAGAGTTGGATGCCTAACCGACTGAGCCCCCAGGTGTCCCCCAGCATTTCTTAAGCTCCTCTTGATCACGACATACTGTTCTTTTTCTGCATTGTTGGACTCCGTGCGCTACTGTTTTATTTAAAATTGTTGCAGAGTGGTGGCTCAGTGCGTTAAAGCCTCTGCTTCAGCTCGGGTCATGGTCTCAGGGTCCTTGGGATCGAGCCCCAAACCGGGCTATCAGCTCAGTGGGGAGCCTGCTTCCTCCCTCTCTCTCTGCCTGCCTCTCTGCCTACTTGTGATCTCCATCTGTCAAATAAATAAATAAATAAATCTTAAAAAATATTGTTGCAGAGAAATTCAGAAGTAGATTGACTTGTTTTTCTTTGAGTTGGGTACTCATACTTTGAGAGGGTACTACTTTTCTACTTTGAGTTGGGTATTGTTATCATGACTAGAGCTATGCTCAGTTCATTTAAAATAACAAAAACAAAAACAAAACAACAACCTAGAAAATTTTCTTCTTTTTTTATGCCCTGGAGTAAGAAGAGCTCCATCCCTTAGAGCTCTGGTAGAGTTCAAGGGGGGTCCACCTCAACCTGCTGCTGGCACCAGGGAAGTGGGTCCTGGGGACACAGATGATTCCTTCTCTAGTGGGTCCAGAAGAACAAGTTTGGTGGCCTTGACCATTGGTTCAGAGTTGCGGACTCTAGGTCCTCAGGTTGGGACCCTCCCTCCCACCGTCCTGGATCTCCATGCCAAGCACACCTGGACGATCGATCGGGTAGGTGCGTGGTCCTGAGGGAAGGCTGCGAGCGAAGAGCACCTCTCTGATAGCAGACTCCTTTTTTAAAAAAATTTTTATTTATTTATTTGACAGACAGAGATCACAAGTAGGCAGAGAGACAGGCAGAGAGAGAGGAAGGGAAGTAGGCTCCCCGCTGAGCAGAGAGCCCGACTCGGGGCTCGATCCCAGGACCCTGGGATCATGACCCGAGCTGAAGGCAGAGGCCTTAACCCACTGAGCCACCCAGGCACCCCAGCAGACTCCTTCTTGAGCATAGATAGGAGCAGTAGTCTTTCTTGAAGTGATAAGGCTTTGCTGGATCTATGGCAGCAAAAGGATCACTGGATTTAAAGTCTTGTTTCTATATAGCGTGAAAGTAATGATTTTTAAAAAATCAATATATTGGGAATCAAAGTGGCAGTTTCAGGAATGCAAAGGAAGTCATCTTGCAAATAGGGAGTGGTTAGGGAGGGTTCTGTTACCCATCTGGCCTGCCTCTCCTGGGGACCTCCGTCTTGGTAAAGAGACTTGGTTTTGCTTAGTTAGGCTGGTTCTATAGAAGCAAACCCGAGTTGTAACCCAGGAGAAATGCTGACAGGACCTTTCAGAAGGTCCTTATCCCCTGGATAAGGGACGTACAGGTCATTCTGTAATAAAGATAAACCTTTCTAAGTGGAAAAAAGGGAAAAGAGCATAGCCAAGTGGGATGGGCAGACACAACCAGGCAGGAAAAGGGCTGGATGTGGAAGGGAGAATTTTCTCGAGCGGGGCTTGGAGGTGCGGAGGCTGCTGAGGTTGGTCTGGCTCTGGGCACCCCTCCCCTCTCCTCCCCACCCTCCCACAGGAGAGGAGCTTCTCTAGGTGGGGGTGTGTGTCTCTGCAGGGGGCTGGGTAGCAGCTGGTCCACGCACATCCTCCCCATGATGGTCTGCTGTTCTCCCCGTCTCTGAGTCTCCAGGTGTCACAATGCCTGTGCCAGTGCCCGTCACCTCTCGGTCTGCCGCAGTGCTCTGTGTGTGGTGACCAGCAGTGGCGGGGTGGTCTCTGCTCATTGCTGTGCCTCGGCCAAGGCCGTCTCTTGCCGACATTCCATAAACACTACTTTATAAGCGGCAGGTACTTCTCCCCCGCCCGCTCCCACCCCTTCAGGCCTGCTGGCACAGTTTAATTTCCAGCCCTGGTATTTCTCCCCAGCCCGTGACAACCTCAGGTGGAAGCAATTTCACCGTCTTGTAACTCACCGGGTCATTATAATTAGTATCCGGGCACCCGGGGCGCGGGCGGAAGGAAGGAAAGAAGAGTGGATCCAGCCAGGCAGAGAGCAGCCTCGGTGGGCTGGGGGCACCCCTTCCTCCTGCTTCAGCCTGTAACTCAGATTTTCTCAGAGATATGATCCCACCCCCCCCTTCCCTCTGTGTGTATAAGAGGAGGTGGGGTGGGGGAGCCAGGGATGTCTGAGCCTGGTCCTGGGTTCCTACAGGGGAGAGGGACCTGAGAGCCCACCTCTGAGGTCATGGTGGGGTGAGGGCCATGGAGGGAGAGGAGGGACCCTACCTTATACATCCCTTTGCCCTAAGGACTTGGTATCGCAACATGGCCCCTCACTGCCTCTGATCCCTGCAGTCCCAGAGCCCTAGCCCATCAGAGCGGGGGAGGGGGGTGAGGAGTGGGGGGTAAACCTGGGTGCCGCCTCAGGCACAGCCAGGAGTGGGTGTGACTCCAAGAGAAACAGCGAGGTCGGGGACCAGGACATATCAGAAAGCAAAATTTCTCATCGGTTTGATGAAGGTCTTGTGGTCACAAGCCGTGGAGACAGACTTAAGCAAGAAAGGGCTTTATGATCAGGGTGTTGGGCCATCTCTGAGTTAACAAGGGGAGAGCTAGCAGCTTTGGGAAGTCAGGACCCAGGCAGCCCCAAGAACCCTGGAAGCTGGAAGAGGTGGGTCTTCTCCCCAGGGAGCAGTTCATGTGACTCAGTTCCACGGTTTCTGATCTCTGTGTTTCCCAGTTAAAAATTCCAGATTTCCCAACAAGGCTCATTCATTCACTCATTCATTTGTTGGTTGGTTTGCTTGTTTAATACACATTGATCAGGCCCTCCTCCCCCACACAGTGTGGTGGGCAGAACCCCGGGCACTGGAGACACAGCAGGGATCCCACGAAACACATTTCCTTTGCATCTTCCCTTGTGGTGGGGCAGAGTGTGAGTGACTCAGTTTGGGCTAGGTGTCCACCCTGGGCCCACCGGCTGTGGCCAGGAGGGGTTCGTGAGCCAGGAGACCACCCCAAATGGGTTCTACTATAATGATTGATTAGCCTAGTAAGATACCAGTTCTTGATTGACATTGCAGAAAGCAGGCGGTGGGCTTGAAAGAAGCAAGGCTTCGTGGAGCTTATTCAACAAGCCTTGGCTCTAGGTGGACGGGGCACTATCCACGGTGGGTCCCCCAGGTGCTCCAGCTCTTTCACTTTCAAGGGGGAAGGGCAGGGGCCAGGGAGAAGGGCCCCCACACCTACACCAGCTCTGCCTCAGCCAGTGGCTCTGGGTGACGCTTGGATCCCTCTGCCTTCTCACCTTGGTCCCTGCCCTGGATGGAAGCTTCCAGGGACAGGGGCCACCCTCGCTCCCTCTGGTATCTGCCATAGCAGAAGCCAGTCCAGGCTTCAGGGCAGTCTTGGTGAGGGCTGTGACACGTCTATTCCCCTCAGTCCATCCCTGAGCACCCCACATCCAGTAGGGACCGAGTCTGTCCTGTTCACTACAGCTCCCTCCATTCATCACCCAGGAAAGAAGCTCACCAGCTTCCCCTCTGTTCCCCTTCTCTCCCAACTCCCCGATTTCCCAGCCTGAACCCTGGGAGTCCCCGCTTAGCTGTGCCCCGTCTCAGCACAAAAGTGCCTGGGACTCCCCAGGACATTCCCCAATCAATCACATGGGGCTTCCCACGTTAGACCCAATTCGACCACCCCTCCCAGGCCAGGGCCTTGTAAGGGACCGCTTAGAATAATACCATTATTCTCCTTAGCCGGGGGCAGGCTGAGCCCTCAGTGAAGCGGGCCTGCCATTAGAACCCTGCAGAAACAAAGTAATAGCCTGCACAGAAAGCCATTTGTAATGTTGCTCTAATTCCCATGATTCATTAAACAGGAATGGGAAATGATAGCGTTTCCCCTGGAAAAAAAACTCCTCCAGGAGTGGCATGCTGAGTTCACTTGGCTCAACTATTTTATTGACTAAGCATCTTGTGGTGCTGATGTGAGGCACGCAGGGGCCTGGCGCCATTTGGTTTTACAGTGACGGAAATGGAGGCCGGGGAGGGGGTCCCGCCAGGCCGGGACTTGACCTTGGAAATGGAGTCACTGCCCCTACTTGGGTGGCCCAGGCTGGCATCTCCTGCAGGCCTGGGGCCCTCTGGGGCCTTCTGGGGTCTGGGGGTTCATTGGACGGGGGAGGGGGAGTGATGTGGAAGGGCCTGTCCTGTGTGTGCGAAGCCCCGAGCTGGCACCTTCCAGCCCCGTGAGGGGCCCACAGCCCATCTCCCTGCTTCCTTTATATGGTCTTGGAACCTCACCAACTCAGTGCCCCCAAATAGGAACCTGGATGTCGCCCTTGATGCCGTCCTTCCATCAGCCACGAGCCAGCTGCCGGGATCCCCCAGGAGTCTCTGCCAGAGAGGCCTCCTCTCCCTCTGCTGTCACTGATGGGGTACAGGTGTCACCATCTCCTGCCCCTCCCAATCATGCCCTGACCCGCTACCCCCCTGTGCCCCTGTCTCCAGCCTCCCGCTGCCCAGTGAATCTTCTATGGTGAGGCCAAGGCATTGTTCTATGAAGCAATTCTGACCATTTTTATCCTGCTTGGAACCTGGGCTGGCGCCCCAGGGCACACGTGATCAATCCAGAAGGCCATCGCGGGGCACTCGGGGCCCTTCCTGCGCGGCTACAACTTAGTGTCCCTTCCCAGCTGCGTCTCCAGCCACTTTCCACTGTGCACTCCAAGCTGTTCCAGACCTCAGAAGCACTCGGGGGCTCCAGGAATGACACACTGTGTGTTCACGCCTTTTCTGTGCTCTTCCCTCAGCCTGAGACGCCCTTGGACTTCATCCCTCCGGGAATCCTGATTTCCTCCTGCAACAAATTGCTCCTGTGTTCTTCCCCACCGCAGGTAATGGTGCCCCACCTTCAGGCTCCGCCGCCGGCCTTGGAGGCCTCCTTTTCTCTTTCTCTCGTACCCAGTACCCTCATATCTGATCAGCCACCAAATCTTGTTGCCTCTAGGTTCAAAACCTAGCAAGAATCTGGCCATTTCCCACCACCCACTTCCCCAACAGACTGGTTTGGATCATGGTCCTAGCCTCATCGCCGGTCTCCCTGCCTCTTCTGTCCTTCTCCTCCTTCCCACTGTGTTATCCAGGAATCTGAGCATGTTGCTCCTTTGAGGATAAACCTTTCACTGGTTTCCCATTTCTTCCTTTTTCCTCCTTCGCTTCCTTCTTTTTTTTTTTTTTAAAGATTTTATTTATTTATTTGACAGACAGAGATCACAAGTAGGCAGAGAGGCAGGCAGAGAGAGAGGGGAAAGCAGGCTCCCCGCCGAGCAGAGAGCCCCATGTGGGGCTCGATCCCAGGACCCTGGGATCATGACCGGAGCCGAAGGCAGAGGCTTAACCCACTGAGCCACCCAGGTGCCCCCGCTTCCTTCTTTTTAAGTAGCCTCCACATCCAGTGTGGAGACCAGCATGAGGCTTGAACTCACAACCCCAAGACCAAGACCTGAGCTGGGATCAAGAGTTGGACTTACTGACTGAGCCACCCAGGCATCTCCCACTGGCTTCCCTTTTCACTCAGAGAGGAAGTTACTGTCCTTGCCATGGCTTTGAAGATCTTCTACAATCTGGTCCCCCATGAACTCCCTGACTTCACCTTGTACTGCTCTCCCCATGCTTACCTTGCTCTAGCTGCCCCTTCCTTGACCATGCCAAGCATGTTCTGCCTCAGGGCCTTTGCACTTGCTGTTCCCTTTGTCTTGCACTCCCTCACCTCCGCCATTCTATGAAAGGTCACCTTCATAGTGCTGCCTTTCCTGACCTTTTTTTTTTTTTTTAAGGTTTTATTTATTTATTTGACAGAGAGAGAGATCACAAGTAGGCAGAGAGGCAGGCAGAGAGAGAGGGTGAAGCAGGCTCCCCACTGAGCAGAGAGTTTGATGTGGGGCTCGATCCCAGGACCCTGAGATCATAACCTGAGCCAAAGGCAGAGGCTAACCCACTGAGCCACCCAGGCGCCCCCACCCTTTTTTTTCCTGACCTTCTTAACCGTTACAGAATTCCTGTTCCTCTAGCACTGCCTAGTTCCTTCTTCTCACTTTATTTTTCCTAGAGTATGCATCACCAACAACACAACTGTAAGTTTTATCACTTTAGTTGTTTTTTAATTTTATTTGTTTGTTTGTTTCCCTCCATCAGACTTCAAGCTCCATGAGGGCAGGGACTTTTGGGGGGTCTGTTTTGTGTATTTTTATATCTCCACGACTGAGTTTGCCTACAACAGACATGCGTAAGCCATTTGTTGAATGAGTGAGTGCCACAGGCTTCCTACTTGCTCAGCTGTCCCTGACCCCCTGCTGGCTGGTGTGCACAGAAACGATCACCGGCTTCCTTGCCTTCCCACAGCACCACAGCTTTGTATCAGTTACACAAAATGGGCATTTACTGGGTTTCTTCTGGACTTGATTTCCCTGCAATGGAGAACTTTGTGTGGACAGGGCCTGTGCCTTATTTACGTCTGAGTTCAAGCTCCCAGTCACAGGCTTGGCCTGTCACAGTTTCTCTAAATTGGTTTTTATTGCTTTGTCCATTCTTGCTGGTGCTCCCAGCCCCGCAGCACCAGGACTGTTCCCCTGAAGAAACCGAGGTCTAGAGCAGGGGAGGCTAGCTCAAGGTCAGTGGCAGGGCCAGAGAAACTCTTGGTCTCTTGGAAGATGAGGAGCAGGATGTGCAGGGACGGGTGGTGACCCTTGCTGCAGGTGGGGCCAGAGCCCAGAGGACCAGTGCAGGCCCAGCCCCTGGGGCCATTGGTTCCACTAATTCCTGACGTGGAAGCTGCTTGGAAGCCCTCTCACAAGCCACTCTGCTGAGTGATCTCCCCAGTAATGGAACTGAGCAGAAACTCTCGATGAGGGAGTCTGGCCCAGGGCTGCCTCCTCACCCCCACTCTGATGAGAGCTGAGGCTCTTCTCGTCCAGAGAAGGTTGCTGAACTCAGAAGTGGGGACCAGGCCTTCTGAAGCAGAGACTACGGACAGTCACCTCTCTTCTGTTGTCTGCACCTCAACACCCACCGTGCTGGACTCTGTCTCAGTGCCACCTGGAGAATGCCCGGGGTCTGGCATCCTGACCACTGTCACGGCCATGAGCCCTGGGCATGGGTGTGAGCGGGGGTTCCCTCCCAGCAGAGCTGAGCACACCCTGGTTAGGTGCTCGGAGAACGTTGGATGAATTTTCGAGCCTCCTTCTTTGTGATCCTGCAGGGGTAAGTTGCTTGACTGCTCCTTGAACGCTTCCTGTAATGAGGAGGTCACTACCTATTCGAGTCCCAGATCTTAGTTGGGATTTCCAGAAGCAGACTTGGGGACCAGGATTCCAGGGCAGCCAGTACAGAGTGTGTTGCAGGGTTATCCCAATCACAGGGAGAAGAAACTGGGCTATTTGTTCACCAACCCCCATCCATCAGGGGCTGCCACTGACTCTGGGAGTTCCCGAAGCATGTTCCCTCAACCTGAAAGGGGTTCACAGTGCTGGCAGTAAGCTGGGAGGCTGTGGCCAAAACCCTTGCTGATTAGGCACCTGTTGACTTCAGCATTTCTTCCTGGGACCCTCGGACATCACTACCTCCTCCCCCCATCATTGACTCTATCCCCACCGCTCGGGGCCCTTCTGGCTGACCTTCTTCAGCTGTCACCTGATCCCAGCAGTTCTCCTGACTCTGGTCTGTGCCTTCAGAGCTGCCAGCATGAACTTTATAAACCCCTTTTTGTACACTTTCCACACGGCACCTGTACTACTGTGTGTCGGTGTTACCTGCTACCTAGTTGGCATCCAGTCTGTATAGACCATGAGCTCAGGAGGTTGAGACCCAGCAACCCACCCTGGGCACTCAGTGTGTGCTCAGTAGATGTCGCTTGAACTGGGCTGACTGTGCTGTGGATCCAGTCCCTCCCTGGCTCTACAGCCTTCACTGGCCCTTGAAGATCTTGAGGGGAGAGCCTGACATACAGGCCCAGCATAACCTACCCCTGATGACCTCTTCAGCTTCCGGGTCCAGAATCTTCACCCCCAGGCTTCTCTCTGGTCATGCAGGAGTCTTGAGGAGCTCTGTGCATTCCTTCCTCTCCTTGACTCTGGCAGGGCTATACACTCAAAGCTGGCAGAGGCCAGGCTAGAAGGCGATGAGTGAAGCAGGCAGGGGTGGGGGAGGGCAGCACCGTTATGGCTACTGCCATGAGCTACCAAGAGCTCATGACCTCTGAGCATTTATGCCCAAGTGCTCAGAAAACTCAGTGTCTCTTGATTCCCAGCAGGATTTTGGCTGAAGAAATGCACCTACACACCTCTTTGTTTGCTGTGCCCGTCTTGTACCTTCTTATGAAATCTGGCTCCTCCTTCAGAGTCTGGTGCTGATGTCACCTCCTCCAGGAAGCCTGCAGAGATTCTCCCAGCTGGCAGGACTCCTTATCTACATTTTGCTGTCACAAACTGTGGAACTTCTAGTATTTGCATCACTATTAAAACAAAATAAAACAAAACCAAATACTTTGTTCCAGACCCCATGCCGGGGGCCTTCTACATACTTCATTTCATTTAATATAAACATTCAAAATTTAATATTTTGTTTTTGTTGTTGAACAATGTAACATATATGCAGAAAAGTATATAAGATATAAGTGTACAATGCAACAAGTAATTATAAAACAACATCCATATAAATACCACGCAGGTCAAGAAATAGAATGTATTTCATTAATGAGGAAACATGGACTCAAAGAGGCTGAGTGGTGGTCCTCTGGTCCTCTGGTCAATAAGTGGGAAAATTAGAATTTGAACTTGGGACTACCTGACCCAGGAGCACATTTCTATCACTCCAAAGAGGCCTCACTTATGAGTAGGGTTGTCAGATTCAGCAAATGAAAATATAGAATTCCCAGTTTATCGAGAATTTCAGATAAATAATGAATAAGCTTTTAGTATAAATGTGTCCCCAGTATTGTATGAGACTTAATGAGTTATTAGTGATGTATCTGAAATTCAAGTTTAAATGGGCTTCCTGTCTTTTATTCGGCAACCCACATCTCGGGCTTTCTTGTGTGATGGTCGTTGGAGTGGGGGTCTTTCTCCTTGTCTTTGGAGGGTGCTCCTTTATGCGGCGTAGACGTTTGCCTTATTCCTCACATACACCTTTCGCCCGGCTCAGGCAGTGCTTGGTAAGCGCCGTTGATAAGGAGTGAGTACAGGACTCTGGGGCAGTTTCTGTGAACTTGGCCCTGCCTCCTTCCTGGACAGACTTGGGATGTTTTGCAGAAAAGAGATGAGAGCCGCTGGGTCCCTCTGTCTTCCGCCCCGGCGTCCCGCTCCAGCTCTGGCTGCCTGCTCCTGAGACCCAAGCCCACCCTGGAAGGTACCAGCTGGGACGGCAGGAGCTGGCAGGTCCCGGAGCCGAATGCGGCCTTTCCACCTCAGGATCAGGGAGGGCCTGAGAGGAGAAGTGTGTTGTTCCCCTTTTATAGCCGAGGAAGTGAGGTTCAGCAAGACTAAGGGACTGCCGGAGGTCACTGGTAGGTTAGTTTGTGTTTCTTTCCGTTCTAAAGGGGTTTTCACAGCCTGGTGGATGTGGGGTTTAGGTCCTACCCTTCTGAGTCCAGTTCTGCTCGGGTCCCTCTCCAGCCCGGGACTGTGGGTCCCAGCCTACAGGCTCCTTCTTGGAGAGGGGGCGAGTCTGACTCAGTTGGAGGGTGGCAGGGGGTTGGGGGGAGAGATGGAGGTCCCCCTCACAAACATAGGTGGGGAGGGTCTGGGGATCCACTGGGGACACCTCAGCCACAGACAGGCCTGGGGCAGGCAAGCTCGAGGCCATCCTGTCCCCCTGCTTCTTCCGGGAAGAATGTGTCTGCCAGGCTAGGCGAGCGGCTGGTTCGAGGGCAGGCTCTCTTGCTCTCCACGTTTCAGGGCAGACTCCAGGCTTGGGCTGACATTGCCTCACTCCCACTGCACCTCATTAGCCAAAAAAGCAAGTCATTCATCAGCCACTGTTTCCTGTAGAATGGGCCAGTGACAGCCAAGTCCTTGTCTCTCGGCTTTCCAGACCTGCTGGAGCTGAAGACCCTTGGGAACTTATCACCCCTCCCCCTGACAGGCTCAGGGCTCCAGCCCCGACCGCCCCCTGACACCCCACCAGCCCCATTGTCTACCTCAGCCTCAGCTCCAGTGTCAAAGTCAGCCAACCTCATCCTTGTCCTAGCCCGTCCCAGCTCCTCTCCAGCCTCTGGGGTCTGCAGGCACTCAGGATCTCTGGCTACAGTATCCTAAGGCCTGGGGCTCAGGCTGTGCTCTCTCTGGATTCCCCTGGAAATTGATTAGCTCCCCCTGGCCCCCAGCCCTGCACATAGCCTCCATGCCGACAGCTGGGAGAGTCCTGGGTCATCCCAGGGAGGGGCCGACCTGGGAACTCTGAACTACACCCAGCCAGCTCTACCAGGGGGCTCTCAAGTTCACCACCAACTCTGGGGACTGAGGGTCTGGAGTTGGTCCCACATGCTTCTGTGTGGGGGCCGACCCTCCCCCTTAGCAGACGGCCCTTCGCTATTGCTCTGAGAAGCTGGGTAGCAAGCATGCCTCGATGGTGTGTGTG
>ML107800.1:11497-41600 GCA_003697995.1 Taxidea taxus jeffersonii
AGGCCCTGGCCACTGAGTGTGCCCAAAGGAGAGACTTGGGGTAGGAGGAGGCTCTGTGTCAAATGTGGGAGGACAGGGCGGAGGGAAGATGCCAGCCCCATGGACAGCTTGCTCAGTGGTCGGTGTTCCCTACTCTGCTGTGGGCCCAGGGTCCCGGGCGGGGGTGGGCCTTGGCGGAAGGTGCTGCGGCCTCCCACCCTGGGCTGGCTCTGACGAGCAGAGGCCGTGAAATGAGGCGTTTCAGTTCCCTGAATCAGAAATGGACAAACCAGGAGGGGAGTGATTTGCTTTCCAGATATGGTTGGAGGCTTTCCACCTGAATGGCTGCTCCTCCCAGCCTCCCTGCCGAGCTGACCGGCTCGGCCCAAGGCCTGCGCAGCACTGGGGGCTCAAACCCGGCACCCTTAGTCTCCTAGAAAAGACGGGACAGGACAGCAGCGCAGCCCACAGCTCCTACACCGGAGGCCCCGGGTGCCCCCCATGCCAGCTGTGTTAGGCAAGCCCTGTCTGGCGGCCTCAGGGAATTAGAAAATCACAGACATACAGATTTATTGTCCGACCACCATTTCTTGAGCCCTGTTACCAGCCGCATTCTGGTCTAGATGCTTCTACAGGGTCATCCTGACAATCCCATGGTCACCATAGGAAGATGGTACAAGAATCATTTCCACTGAGTGGGTGAAGACACCGAGGCTGGGGGATGTCATGTGACTGTTTGGGGTGACACAGATTGCAAGAGTTCTGACTGGCATCCAGGCCGGTCGGATCCCAAATCCCACGCTCTTAAAACTTTAAGGTCTTTCAAAAATGGGGAAAAAATGCTATTATTGCAGCAATATCAACAATAGCCAAACTATGGAGACAGCCTAGATGTCCATCAACAGATGAATGAATAAAGAAGATGTGGTATAGGGGCGCCTGGGTGGCTCAGTGGGTTAAAGCCTCTGCCTTCGGCTCAGGTCACGATCCCAGGGTCCTGGAATCGAGCCCCACATGGGGCTCTCTGCTCAGTGGGGAGCCTGCTTCTTCCTCTCTCTCTCTCTCTCTCTGCCTGCCTCTCTGCCTAATTGTGGTCTCTCTCTGTCAAATAAATAAATAAAAATCTTAAAAAAAAAGATGTGATATATATATATACAATGGAATATTATGCAATCATCAAAAAACCGGAAATCTTGTCATTTGCAATGACATGGTTGGAACTAGAGGGTATTATGCTGAGCGAAATAAGTTAGTCAGAGAAAGACATTATCATATGATCTCACTGAGAAAAGAATTTGAGAAACAAGACAGAGGATCATAGGGGAAGGGAGGGAAAAAGGAAATAAGATGAAACCAGAGAGGGAGACAAACCATAAAGGACTCTTAATCTCAGGAAACAAACTGAGGGTTGCTGGAGGGGAGGGTGGTGGGAGGGATGGGGTGGCTGAGTGATGGACACTGGGGAGGGTATGTGCTATAGTGATAGCTGTGAATTGTGTAAGACGGATGATTCACAGACCTGTACCCTGAAACAAATAATACATTATATGTTAATAAAAATGCTATTATTTATTAAACCTTGCCCTGCTTTGGGGAGATTTGATTTTAGCCCCCCAGGGTTTCTTCTAAGGGGTACCCCTAGGTCAGAGTTTTCTGCTTGGTTGCTTCTTCCTGAATTTTCCCTGTGTCTACATTTAGGGGTTCTCTGTTTTTCATGGACTTAGGCACTCTCGGGCTGCTTGGAGTCTCCATGGGTCTACACCAAGTTTTGTCTATTAACCTACCTCCTCCAAGAAGTCTTCCCTAATTGAATCCTTGACCTGGTGGCTGCCTCTCTGTCTGCTCAGTTCTGACAATGAATAGCTCCTTAATCTTTTTTCCCTACTTGCCTCCTGTTACAGGCAGGATTGTGTCTCCCTTTAATCCCCCGCCTCGATTCGTATGTTGAGGTCCCCCCAACTCCCGGGCCTCAGAATGACTGCATTTGGAGATAGGGCCTTTAAGTGGTGGTTAAGATAAAATGAAGGCATTTAGGGTGGGCTCTAAACTATGACCGGTGTTTCTAGAAGAAGGGGAGATTAAGAGGCAGATGCCCACACAGGCAGATCATGTGAAGACACAGAGAGAACACGGTCTTCTATAAAACCAATGAGAGAAGCCTCGGAAGAAAGCAGCCCTGCCCCTACCTTGACCTCAGACTTCAGCCTCCAGACTGTCTGTGGCTCAAGCCCCCAAGTCTGCGGTACTTCATTATAGCAGCCCTAGCAAAGAAACACTCCCCTTTTCCCGCATTTCCAAATCCCTGTTCTGGATGAGAGAGCCATACCTCACGGGCTAGGAGCACGGCAGGCCTCTCCTGCTGATGTTATGTGCCCTGGGTCCCAGCGAACAGACGTCAAGGGTATTAGCTGGCTGCAGCCACAGGCCTCACTGACACTCCCAGTCGCTGACTGCCCATCAAAGCAGCATTCCCCCCAACTGACACCCTAAGATGTGGCTATTCCCCTGGGCTGTCCTGATGCACAGGCGTGCTGATGTGTCTGCCTTATGCTTTGCTTACATTCTGCCCCAGCAAAATTCTAGAAAACTGACACCCAGAAACATAGACTTTGGCGGCAGCCGCACTCCTCTCTGGCCGCATTCTGCCACGCTGACATTTGTCCCATGGACGTTCACGGTGCTCAGATCCACTGACCCTTGATAGGCTGACCTTCCCGTGGGAAGGACAGGGTTGGTCAGTCTTCCAAGTTCACCAGCTAACAAGAGTTCTGTGTGTTTAGCTCTTTCCCTGCGTGTCCCTAACTGGTCCTCCAGCCTGCTCTTCACTTCATTCTGCTCGTGCATACAATGTAACCCTTGGCATTGACCTTGCCCCACGCTGCCTCCTCCAGACTGGACCCATGACCCCCACTCATGCTCTCCTGATGTCCTATTCTAACCACTCTGTTCTACTCAGATGCACTGGATGTATTTCAGGCTACTCACACCACCTTCCAGAGAAACCTTTGCCCCATCCCTGCTGAGTGCACAGAGGACCATGAGAGCCATACAACTGAAATAGACCTTCTACTCAAGGGAGGTCATGCATAGGTTGGCTATGGCTCCCTGAACTGCTTTTGCTCACAGCACTCTCAACAAGAAGTATGTGGTCTCTTCGGACACTAACAACCAATTCACTGATTCTTCAACACCAGCCAGATGCTCCCCCTTTCTAGTCAGTTCTGTATTCCCAGAGGTAGCATCAGGCCCCCAAAGGTAAAGGGCTCAGTCCTGCAAGACCGCCCCCCACTTCAGATGCCAGTTACAAGCTCTGAGCTTTCTGTACTTCTGATCGACCAGCTGTAGATCAGGGGTTCCCTGATTGGATAATTTGCTAGAAAAACTCAGGGCACTCAGGAAGGTGCTTCATTTACATTTACTGGCTTATGATAAAAAAATACAGCTCAGGAGCGGCCAAAGGTGAGAGATGCAGAGGGCAAGAGTTGGAGAAGGGGCTCGGAGCTTCCATGTCCTTTCTGGGGGTGTCACCTTCTCAGTACCTTGATCACCAGCCTGGAGGCTCTCTGAACCCCTTTGTGTAGTGTTTTTTTATGGAGGTTTTCTGATGTCCGTGTGACTAATTAAATCCTGGGCCACTGGTGAGCGACTCCGTCTCTAGCCCCTCTCTCCTCCCTGGAGGTCGGGGTTGGAGCTGAAAGTTCCATCCCTCTTATCGCACCTTCCTCTTTCCAGCAGCCAGCCCCCACCCTGCAGCACTCTAGGGCCCCAGCCACCAATCATCTCATTAGCATACAAAAAGACACTGTTAATACTCAGGAGATTCCAATGGTTTTAGGAGCTGCGTGCCAGGAACAGGGATAAAGCCAACTATTTACTTTTTATTAAATCACACCCATGCACATGTGTAATTTCAACAAATCCCCTTTTCCCCTGAAGTAATGAATGAATCTGTTGTCACTGAAAGATCCCCAAGTGGTCCCTTGTGCTGACTCTCAGTAGGGCCTTTAGCCTTTTCCTACTCCCTCTACGTACCCCTGCAACTCTGGAGTCCTGGGTTCTGGACTCAGCTGCTCCACATGCAATTTCTGTGACCTTAGGCAAATCCCACCCTCTCTCTGAATCTCCGTCTCCTGATCTACAAAGTCGAAGTGGTACTATGACTACTACTGGTTAACTACCCCCAGGATGTTGCTGCGAGCAGCTCATGAGCTGGGCAGGAAAACTTGCCGTGAGCACAGACATCCACAGAGCAAGTCCTCAATCAACAAGGGGGTGGTTCAGGCTCTGGAGCCAGACTCAAGCTCCACTTCCTGGGTATGGATCTAGGAGCTGCCACTTACAGGCTGTGTGACTTTGGGAAAGTTGCTTGCCATCTCTGGGTGTTATATGTAAAATGGGTATACCATTGTATTCGTCTCCTTGAATTGCTGTGATTTTTAAATAGCTTTAAAGAAAAAGGGTTTCCATCAGTGCCTGCTATGGAGTAAATTCTGTACGAGTGATATTAGTGTTTATGTTATTATTAGGTATATCAGTGTCCTCTATATTGCTAGTTACAGTTATACAAGTATTAGCTACTGTTACTATACTCCCTCTGGATGACGCCATGTCAGCGGACTCCTGCACTTACCATCTCCTAACGGAGTGAAGGCTCTTTGTGAATCCCAGAGCCACTGTCCACTACATCCTATCCTGTCCCCTCTGCCTGGGTGTTCTGCCCATTTTCACTTGGCCAATCCCACCTGTGCTCTGATTTCAGGCCACAGGAGCTGCTTACTTAGGGAAGCCTCTCTGAGTTCTTGGTAAGTCAGCCCCTGACACACACTCTCGTAAGACCGTGTGCCTCTTGAACACTGAATATGATCACTTTACCTCTCTTTCTGTGAGTATCTGATTCAAGCCTATCTCTTTCTTTCCCTTGACCATAAACTCCCCGAGATCACTGATTGTCTGTTTTCTGCTCATCTTTTACTCCAGTGTTGACACATCGTAGGTGCCTGATACATATTTGTTGAGCAAAGGAGTGAATGAATGAGCAAATGCCTTCCTTGCCTTGTCCGGGCCCTGGGCCAGGCCCCCTCTCCTCAGGGCTGCATCAGAGCTGGGCTCCTTGGTCCATTCCTTTGGGTCATTCTTCTCTGAGCTCCAAATCTGGAGAAGGGCAGAGAGGGATGTTGACATGGGGTCACGGCGACAAGAAGAGCAAGACGTACTTGCAGCTGGATACACAGGCTGAGCCTTCGGGAGGATCCCAGGATCAGTGGTTTCAGCCCTGTGTGGGCAGGAGATGCTCTTATCCCAAGATGGCACCCCATTGTTTCTTCCATGTCTGGGGCTCCCTTCCTATTCTCCTCACTCCCTTCTTGGGCTTTATCTTCCAATTTCAGACACTCCCAACCATGGCTGTCTTCCTAGATGTGTTTCCCTGGCCTGTCTGGGGGTGGGAAGAAGTCTCTGGAAGCCCTGCTTCTACCCATCAGTCTTGAATTGAAGTTTTGAGCATGGATGGCTGGTCTACCTTCCACCACTAGCTGCACTGTGCTTGGATAGAAGCCGATTCCAGAGACCCTGCATCCTTCCTGTTGACGACACGCTATCGACAGAGTGGAAGAGGACATGTGTAAGTGATGAATTTTGGAGCCATTGGCCTTCAGCTTGACACTGTCTTCTGGGCCCTCTGATGCCTTTCTGGTCTCTGGGTCACCATCTACCTTCTCTTTCTTTCCTGGGCCTGGCCCAGGCCCCACCCTTGCCCTGGATCCTGCCCCCTCAGTCAGCTGAGCCCCCACCCATCAGTGCACAAATGTGTTGTTTAGTGCACAGACGTGTTTATGTTCTTCTACCTACAAAACATCCTCCCTGACCGTGAAGTCCCTGGAACATTGCACCTCCCTCCTCTCCTGCATGGCTCATCTTTCCCTCAGAGTCCAGTTATCTAGAAGGAGTAGTCTAGGTGGAGTCAGTCCAAGTCCAGTTCTACTTGCAGCTATGTGCCTTGGGGGCAAGTTCATTTATGTCTCTGTGCCTCTGTTTCCTCATCTTTAAAATGGGGCTGATAGTCTTTGCCTTACAGGGATGGTAGGAGCATCAAGTGAGCTCATTTGCACTGAACACACAGGACAGGTGGGCCTGTAGGGAGATCTAATGCAGTCATTAGTGGCTCCTGAGATCATGATCCCTTCTGCATCCCCACCTTCCAGGTCATCCTTGATCAGCCTGGCTTCCTCCACCCCCTGAGCAGACCCCTCTCTGGTTCAAATCCCTGATGCCTTTCCAGTAGCCAGTCCCACCTCCCTTCCCAGGCACTCTCCTGACTTCCCTGCAGTCTTTTTTTTTTTTTTTTTTTTTTGCACCGGAGGGGGAATTGATCAGGGCAAGGTGGAAGTCTCCGTGAGTCCTACAGTGAGCGTCCACCAGTGGCTGCTGGGACAGCCCACCCTGAAGGTGCTCCATGTTTGTTCAATGAATGAAAGTCTCTGCCAGGAGACCTCTGAAAATGTAAGGAACAGGACTTCTGATGAGCTTCAGCACATTTGGAAATTATGCTGGGCTCACTTCAAATATTTTCAAAAAGGGTTTAAACTGGCAGCCCCTTGAGGGCCGGGACCGTGTGTCATTTGACCAGCACAAAATAGTACCCACAGCTCTTTGTTGGATACACAGGAACAGGGGTGAGTGGGGTTATGGGACCTGCCTGCAGCGCATTCTCTCACAGTTATAACAAGGAACAGGGGGTTAATGCTTCCTTGGGGTGAGCTCACAGCTCTGTCTCCACGGTTCTGGGGAGGAATCTTTTTCCTTTTTAGTTTAGGTAGCCTAGCTTCTGCACTGCGCAGAGGGCTTGGTTTGATCTCTTATTTATTACAGAGAATATTCTCTGTTATGGTGAATGCAGGGGCTGGGTTTTCACTGCTGCCTGTGCCAGCCAGCCTGCTGGGAACCCTGGCACTCCCAATGGAGACTCTGGCACTGCATTTGTTCTCTCATTCATTCTTTCTTTCATCAAATGTATTGAACAGCCATCCCGTGCCAGGTCCCGGGCCAGAAGAAGAAATATGGAAATTGCCAGCAGTGAGGCTGAACAGCAGCCCCTAAAGATCCCAGGTCCTAAGCCCCAGAGCCTGTGAATGTTGTCCTATTTGGCATAATGGACTGTGCCTGTGTGACTTAGTTAAGGCTCTCGAAATGGGGAGAGTATCCTGAATGACCCAGGTGAACGCTGTGTGTAATCACATGTCCTCCTGCGGTGGAGGCGGAGGGAGATTTGGCACCAACGAGGAGCAGGGGATGTGGGTAGAGGCTGAGATGGTGCTCTTACTCTTTGAAGATGGAGGAGGGGGCCGCAAGCCGAGGAAGCCAGATGGCCGCTAGAAGCTGAAAAAGTTTCTCCTCTCAGAGGCTTCAGAAGGAACCTGCCTTGACTTTAGCCCAGGGAAATTGATTTTGGACTTCTGACCTCCAGAACAGAAAAGAACACATGTATGTTGTTTAGACCACAAAGTCTGTTTGTTACAATGCTAAGAGCAAACTCATATACGTTCTAGGGGATGAAATGACACCTTTGCCCAAGGGCCCAAGGGTGAGTCCTGTAATGGGGAGCAAGGAGCTAGATCTTAGAGGATGTGTATGAATTTCCCAGGTGGACAATGGTGGGTGGGAGAAGGGCCTTGGGAATGAAAAACAGCCTGTGCAGAGGCAAAACAGAAGACAAGGTGTACTTGTGGAGCAGTGAATGGTGGGTTGTGGTTGGGAGTTCAGAGCATAGGAGATGAGGCTGGGGCAGTGGCGGGACCAGCCCCTGGAGGCAGGGAGTTGAGATTTGATGCTATGGACAATGGGATGTGACTATGGTGAGTTGTGTTTATGGCCCCACTTCTTTATCCCTTCCTGTACTCATGTCCGTTGCTCAGGGACTTTGCATATGCTCCTGTCACGGGGGGAGTATGGTTTCCCACCTCTTGATACTAGTTCAGCTGTGTGTCTTGCTTTGGGCAATGGAATGATGTAGATTGGTCATGCGTCAATTCTGAGTCTGGGTCTCAAGAGGTCTTGCACATTTCTGCTGGTCTGAGGAGAGGGTGTGGCCCAGGGAAGCCAGACCAAAGCTGAGCCCCTAGCTTACCTGCAGACCACGAGTGACCCCAGCCAACCCAGAGATGCATGAGTGATAACAAATGGCCATTATTGGGGCACCTGGGTGGCTCAGTCATTAAGTGTCTGCCTTCAGGTCAGGTCATGATCCCAGGGTCCTAGGATCGAGCCTCGTATCAGGTTCCCTGCTCAGAGGGAAGCGTGCTTCTCCCTCTCCCACTCCCCCTGCTTGTGTTCCCTCTCTCGCTGTGTCTCTCTCTGTCAAATAAATGAACAAAATATTAAAAACCAAACCAAACCAAACCAAACCAAACCAAGTGGCTGTTATTCTAAGCTGCTGGTGACCTGCTCTGCAACAATAGCTAGTTGTTGCAATAATAGAGGGTTCAAAGGAAGAGAGTGACAGTCAGATCTGCATTTTAGAAAAACGTCTTCAGTGTTGAGATCCTGGAGGATGGTTGGAGGAGGGGGGCCTGAAGGTGTGGTCCAGGTAAGAGGCAGAGAGGGCCCCCCGAAGCAGGAGCAGTAGAAGGCAGGGACAGATACAAACATATTAAGAAGGCAGGTGAGACCACAAAGCTGCATTACAAATTAGACATAGGGATTGAAGGAGAGAGGAGATTTGGGAGGAAGCCAGAACTTTTGGCATCAGAAATTAGATTGGAATGGGGTCCATATATGGATCCGGTAATGGCCCGCTCGCTCTGTGTTCATGGTTTGCAATGCCATGGGTGGGACAAAGTCATAATTACAAGCGTGGGGCTGGAGTCTAGGCTGTAGACCTGGGCTAGGGGACCACCTGGGAATTAGTGACAGTGATCTAGTGATGAATTTGTGAAAGTGGATGAGGGTGCTTATCAAGCAGAACAAAAGGCCAAGTTTTAACCCTGGGAACCCCCACCATTTGTGGAGTGGCTGGAAGAAGGGCCCCTCCAGGGGTGATGACAGGAGAGAGGACAGCCAGGGAAGAGCTGGTGTCCAGAAACCCTAGGAAGGGGCTGCTCAGAGGAGGAGGGAGTGGATGGTGAGCAGAGTCACGGGCAGAATGTCACCAATGGTGAAGATCAAGGACACCGGCCAGGGGATGGTCAGCAGTTACCTCGGTGGGAGCAGATTCGGAAGTAGAAAGCAATGTTTGTCATGGGGTCAAGAGGTGAGGTAGTGGAGAAACCTGGTTAAGGAAAACCCTTTGCCTGAAGTAGAGGGAGCAGAGGGTGGACGCGGGATGAGGGCATTGCTTTGTTTTAGGCTAAAGGGACCAGAGCAAGACTTGTTGTTGAGGTTTCCGAGCAAGGGAGGGAAATGGTCTGGTTTATCTTGTGAAGAAGATCACAGCAACAGTGTGGCTACTGGGCTATGGGGTGTTGAGTGGCAGGAAGCAAGGAGGTAAGGGGACTTGTTTAGTGGCTCAGGAGAGGGATGACAGTGGCTTAGAGCGGAGTGGCAGCTGTGTCAGTAGTAAGAAGGGGTCCCATCTGGGATTTCTTGGGGTGACATTTGGACCCCAAGGACTTGGCTATAGACTGGATTGCATGCATCTGCAAGTGTGCACAGTAAAAGAACTGTAGCCTAACTTCTAGGTTTTTGCCTGAGTAACTGGGAAGGCTGGGGGAGAAGCAGGAACAGGTTTTGTGGAGGGGGAAGGTGTGGAAGCATCTCGTCTCAGAGACGTTGAGTTTAAAATACTTGTTAGAAATGCAAATGTAGATACCAGGGAAGCCGTTGAAAACGTGCAGCTGGCATTCAGGGGAGAGCTTTGGGCTGGAGATGCAGATCCAGGAGGCATCCATGAACACGGAGCATATAAATCTGTGTGAGGGTTCTTTGGGAGAGAGTGGAGCTGGAAATACTTGATAAGCGTTGTTATCTCTGTCGGAATCTAAATGCCATGAAAGCTGAACCGTGTCTGCCTCATGTGTGGCCGTGTGCCAGTGCCCAGCACAGTGCATGGCATACAGTAGGTGCCCAATGAATGCTGAGGTGAAGATGAGTGGTATAGGGGTCGGTGAGTCAAAGAAGGGAGAGGGATGAGTGTGGCAAGGCCATCCCGTGGACATTACTATTCAGGAAAAACAATCATGAACTGTCGCTGAGTTTCCCACCCCCTGGAATTCCCTGCCATCCCCAGGTTCTAGACCCACATCTTGTCCACAGAAAGGCTGAGAGGTTGCCACGAGCTCTGGAGTTTCATTAGGTTGATGGGCTGCTGGAGAGAAGGGAGATGAGGTATGTCCTCAGGTCCCACATTGGGGACACTCCCTGCGGGGCCCTGGTGATCATGGACGTGACTTACCTTCCATGTGCGCATTAACCCATGACCTAGACCCTTACCGGGGTGGAGGTCAAATGAGAAAATACATCTTTTTTTTTTTTTTTAAATAGTTTTGCTTGTTTGGAATTTTCTCACCATTCCTCTGCTCCCTAGGATTTCTAGCGCTTTCACATCCTCCCAGATGGGAATTTTTCTGGGGGTTGGAGATACATCTAAAGCTCCTGTCCCTTTTCAGTTTTCTTGGCATTTTTGGCAGCCTTGGCAATTCAGGGCTTTGGTGGTGCTTTTGGGCCTGTGGGGTCCTCTGCCCTGGTCCCCTGTCCTCTGTACAAGCCGCCTTTAAATTGGGGGGGCTTGTCCCCAGACACCTGCAACTACCTTGTCCTTCCAGAATCACTCCAGGTCCCACTTGACTGTTACGTTCTCATTTCCTTGTCTGGAGCCACCTTCCCCTTTGAAGACCCAGGCAGGGGCTTGAATCTCTCTATGAGGAAAATGTTTTAGGATCTGCTTTTCCTGGGGGCGGGGGCATTTTGTCAGACCAGGTCCTGCCTTTCCCTTCTCTGACACACAGTGGCTGGCACCACCAAGCCCCTTTGTGCCTCTCCCTTCCCTGGCAATGACTTGGTGGTGAAGGTCTGTCCAGAAAAACAGTTTCTTTATAAAAAATGGAAGATATTGAAAATTAAGAATCTGCCAATATAACATTGTGTAAATTTAAGGTGTACAACGTATTGATTTGATACATTTGTATATTTGTGTCAGTCTTCAACTAAGCTGAGCCTGGGCTTTTTTCATTTCTACAGTGGGAATAATATTATCTATTGGGGTTGTTTCAAGGATTAAGTAAGATCATAAATTTGAGTGCTCCTAGCAGAGTTTTGGACACCTGCCAGCACTATTGATTTCTTGGCTCTTCCCTTCTTTTCTCTTATTCCCTGTCCCCTCTTCTTCTGGTTATGAAATTGTCAGGAGGAGTCACCTAAGCTCCACAACATTTGAGCCTTGTTGAAAAGGCTGTGTCACATTTGGTTAACTTGTCCCAAGCTGCTGGGTAGAGGGTGGAGGGCGGCTGCACGTGGATAGCCCTGGCTGGCTTGTCTCTGGGGGACCAACCATCCGAGTTTGCCTAGACCTGAGTGGTTTCTGAGACACGGGACTTGCCGCACTAATGCCAGAAACAGGCTCTACCTGCACTGTCTATTCTGACCTTGTCTTGTATGAGGTAGGCAGGGCTGGCACCACTCTAAATTTCATGGTTCCAGTCTTGTCCATGGACAGTGGTTCTTGGCTCTGCCAGTTGGGTTACTGTTTGTCTAACTCTCCCCCTACTCAGCTCAATGCATCCCCTCTCCACCAGCTCGGGAGTGGTTCAGAGCTGCAGGTGTGGGGCCCTGAAACCATCCAGGCACCAGTGTTGGCTCCTTCACACCAGTGGTCACCGACGCTCCCAATCACTTTCAGGGTCACCGCTGAGCACCACCGTGCCATATGCGAGTCAATTATGTGCATCTCCCTGGAACACATCTTCAGTCTGGCTCTGCTGTGATATTATCAAGACTCTCAGTGCTTTACCTGTCAGCTCTTGGCTGACCCCAAGAAGCAGATCTCTGAGAAACAGCTGTCATTTCTGCAGCTCCAGCCTGAAGCTGGTCTTCCTACACCAGCCAGGAGCTCAGACTGTGTCTCTGGACACTTTGTATCAGCTCTAGGAAATCAGGCCCTTAGCCCAGGAGCCTAACTTGTATCAGCTGGTGGTACATCCCCCTGGGAAAGAGCCCACCACCATGAGCCCCAGGCTCCCCTGGGCATGGGTGACCTGTGGACTTTGAGACTTTTGACTCAGAAAGAACTGGTTTTCATTCCTGAGTCCACCATTTAATTACTGTGCAAACTCAGCGCCACTAACCACCCTCTCTGATCTCGTGCTCCTTTCTTTGTAGAGGTGGAGTGGTAACACTTCCACACAGTCCACCAAAGGAAAAGCATTTGCCACCGTGCAGGTGTGGTACTGAGCAAGAATCTGGAGCAGGCTGGCCTGGTTCCTTATTTTCCTTGTTGTGGGACCTTGGTTGGTCTGTCTCTTGTCTCCCTGGTGGGAGACAGTGTCAGAAGTAGATGGGATATTAATAAGCAATGACAGTCAAATCATGACTGTCTTGGCCCGGGCCAAGTTAACCAAGTTTGACAAGCCTTTTACACAGGGCTGAGTCCCACCCAGCTTCACAGGAGGGTTGGGGGTGGGGCACAGGGACTTGGTGACTCAAGTCTCTGGAAGGGAGAGAAGCCTCTTTCCAGACTCCTCCTCCCTGCTTTGCCTGAACCTCTGGGCTGGGTGTGGCCTCAGGGTGCTGTCGGGAGTCTCTTTTCTCTATCAGTGAGTGAGTCCTGGGGAGAAGACTCTAGGTTTTTTGAGCTTCCATTTGGTCATTGAGAAATGGGGATAGTAATGTCTACCTAATTGGTAGGTTTGGGGGGGAGGCTCCAGTATAATAATGGACACAAATACCAATTGCAAAAAACAAAGTGCTGAGTGTGTGAAGGTGGGAATGTGAGGTTTAAAAATTATTTATTTATTTATTTGAGGGAGAGTGAGAGCGCATGCACACATGGATGCAGGGAGGGGTAGAGGGAGAGTCCCCATGAGTGGGGGGGGGCAGAGAGAATCCCTAAGCTGTCTCCCCTCCCCCTCCTCACCCTTCTGTGCCCTGAGCATAGAGCCGGACTCACGGCTTGATCCCAGGACCCTGAGATCATGACCTGAACTGAAGTCAAGAGTTGGACTCCTAACTGACTGAGCCACCCAGGCACCCCCCGGTGGGAATGTGGTTATTACATGACTTTTAGGGAAGAGCCGGCTCAGTGTCTTTCTCCTTAAAGCCACTTTGGAGGCATGGGATGGACACAGGATGACAGTAAATGGCAGGGGGTAAGATAAGGGGTGGGTACCAGTGATGGCCCTGGGAACAGAGGCAGAGGGGTGCTGTAGACAAAAGGGCCACTGACCAATTCTCTGGGCTCAGCTTGCCTTTCCTGGCTTTACCCACTCTGCCGGGGTGCATTGATTTACTTGAAAGTTTTTAATGGGTTATAATTGGAAAAGGCCTGGGTGAGATTTGCATATTGATTTGACATTTAAGTATATGATTAAATAAAAGCTGACTGAGGTCATCACTTGACTAAATTGGCTTAATGAGTGTTGATTACCCTGTGCATGTTAATTTCATTTGCCCTGATTACTCCATCCATCTTTCCCAGCGATCTGTTAGCACCTTTGACTGAATTGTACTTGATGGGATGAGGAGCAGGACAGGGGTCAATGGGGGTGGTCCCTGGTCTGTCTACCTGTCCATGTGGCTAAACCCAGAGTCCCAGAGGTTCTATCTCTCTTATCATGTCCTCTGTCTCCCACCTTCTTCCTCCTAATCACAGAATCTGATCACTAACTCTTTCTAAGCAGAAATGTTGCCACTCTGCTGCCAGAGAAACCAGAGCTGTGGTAGGAGGAGAAGAGGAGGCAAGCTGAGAGACACGACATGTCCCCTCTCCCCCCACGACACCCTCCCCTCCCAACACACACAAGGACGTACCTTCCTTGTGTGGCATCGGGGGCCACAAGGACTAGGCTGCCGCTCCCTCTCCCACAGGTGGACAGCATTTCTGAAGACGGGCATCCCCACAGCTGGCTCCCATGTCTTCTGTTTGGCTCTCTAGACCCACTCTCTGCCCTGCTCTATGCTGCTGACCCCTGTGGACCCATGAATAGACTCCTTTGCCCCCTGACTTCCTGTTGGGTTCAGCCACTGGGGACGCCCAGCAGGAAATTGGAGGGGAGGAACGGGAGGGAGGTAGGGGTATTTCTTTCCTGGCTCTTCCTTGCTGGCTGAACAAAGGGCTCCATCAGCCAGCCCCCTTCAAGGCTCTCCCTTTGGGTGCTATTGTCATCCCTCTCCTTGCCCCTGCAGCATAACAGAGTGAGTAGTTTCCCTGCAAATGAGCCAGAAGGGGGGAACTGCCCTACCCTTAAGGCTCCCCTATGTCCTGCCCACACCTTTGAAAAAGACCCTTCAAAAAGTCTCTTTAAATTACCTAATTTGAGTGTGCCATCTGTTTCCTGCTGAGACCCTAACGGATACAGCAGGCAACATATTTTCCCACTCAAAAAATCGGGACACATGGTTGACAAGTCCAAGCGTGACTCCGGACGCCGGACCCAGCCCACTTCAATCCAGCAGCATCGCTCTGCCTTGTGCGCTGGGTCCCGAGCACAGGTGGGGGGCTCGCCCACGCAGACTCCACAGTCACCATCCTGCCTCCTCCCGCTGCCCCTTCTCTTCACTGGCAATGCCAACAACTCCGGCCTTCCTGGAGCCACCTCCCCGCATTCTCAGCAGACACGCTCACCTCTGGGTTATTAGAAAAAGAGGCCAATATTCTATAAGGCTCCTTGATGCCCTTTCTCATGGGGCATGGGTTCATCCGTGGGGGATTGTATTTTCTGAATCCTGTCTAAGATATATATTCACCCCTGCCTGGTGTCCTCTCCCGTACACTTTCCCCAGGGACCCCACTGGGGTACCTTTCCCTCTATTGTCTCTTCTCTGAGATATGTAGAGATTTCTCCCTCCTCCCCTGTCCTCTTCTCCTTCAATAGGCAAACCTCTTGACTGAGCTGTGTGCACTCACTTGCTCTGTTCCTTTAGCCCCCGCCCCAGCCATCCCCGCACCATGAGGCTGCTCTTGCCGGCTCACCACTGACCTCTGAGGTGACAGCGCCAAGGTGTGTGTGTGTGTGGGGGAATTCATCTCAGATTCTATTCCCCAGGCAGTGGGTCACCAAGAGCAGACCTCTCCTTCCCTGGGCTAGTATGGAGATGTTCTCCCCCAGTTGCCCAGCATAAGGGGCTTTGGACTTTGGAAGCCAAGAAGATAGGCTGAGATGTGATGTTGACCCACCTGCCTGGGTCAGTCCAAATCAATGGGCCAGTCAGCAGACCTCTCCGCCTGGAGCCACCTTCACCCCACCAGGCTTCTGGGCATGGGGCCCCCACCTCCTCTCTGTAATGTAGACTTCCCTTCCATGCTTTCCCTCCAGTGTCTAATGGGCCACACATTTCATTGAGTTAGTTCCTTCCTCTCCATCCCAGAGAACATACCTAGTTCTGACCTCATCATCTCTTACCTGGCCGTGTTCCTTGCTTGCCAATCCTCAGTCCAATGCATCCTCTGTTCACGGCAGCCAGAGAGACTGCCCTGAAGCTGAGCTCGGAACCTGCTATTACTACTCTGCCTGAAGCCCCTTGGTGGGTCTCTATCACTGAGCAGTGTAAGACCGAACGTTTTAGCATGATGGAGAGTGGTTCCAGGGAACTCCTATTCATCCTTCAAGGCCCATTCAGTGGTCTACTGAACTTCTAAATGAAGTTGTCTTGACCCCTCTACCCCATATCCAGCAGAGTTCCCACTCCCTCCTCTGAACCCGGCACCACCTCGTTCTTATCTCTGCTAGAGTGCACAGAACAAGGTACCATAATCTCTTTCTATCTCAGCTTCTTCCATTGTCTGGAGCTTGAAATCATGTCCAATGTGTCTTTGTAGCCTTAGGGCCCAGGACAAGGCCTGGCAGAGGGAGTCATCTGTTCATTTAAAAAATATGTATTTGGGCTTCCTATTTAAATCATGGTTCTAGGGGGTGCCTGGGTGACTCAGTTGATTAAGCGTCTGCCTTCAGTTTAAGTCATGATCCCAGGGTCCTGGGATCAAGTCCTGCATTGGGCTCCTTGCTCAGCGGGGAGCCTTCTTCTCCTCTCCCCCTGCCCCCTGGCTCATGCTCTCTTTCTTTCTCTCTCTCTCTTCTCTCTCTATCTCAAATACATAAATTAAAATCTTTAAAAAAATTGTCCTAGGAAAAGGCACTGGGGTATGGTTGTGAAAAAAACAGATAAAATCCCTACTCTCCTGAGCTTATGTCCCAGTGTGGGATGGGAGGAGGCAGATAATACACAAACAAGATGATTTTAAAGAGGAGCCAAGTGCTACATGACTCTCTCTAGGTCACAGCAAACAAGCAGAGAAAGTAGAACTTGAACTCAGTTCTTGAGTTCAAGTCTATTGCTCATCCTCCTCCCCCCAGGAAGTTGTAGACACCCCCCCCCCGAAAGTTGCACAATTCTCTGGCGGATGTGACCCTGGGGCACCTCCCCTAGGCTCTTTTTGTCCCTCAATCAAGGAGGGAGAGTCATGCTTGCCTGTTTCCCCAGAGGCTGGAGCTGGTAGGTGTGTTATTATCCTAGGGCCTCTGTGACAAATGGCCACAAACTGAGTGGTTTCAAGAAACAAACGTTTATTCTCTCACAGTTCTGGAGGCTCGAGGTTTGAAATCAAAGTGCCAGCAGGGCCACACTCCTTCTGAAGGCTGTAGGAAGGAAGCCTCCCTTGCCTCTGTCCTAGTTTCTGGTCACCTCTGGCAATCCTTGGTGTTCCTTGGCTCATAGCCGTGTCACCCTGATCTCTGTGTCTGTGGTCACATGGCCTTCTCCCTGTGTGTCTCTGTGCCTCTTGCCCTCCTGTAAGGACACCAGTTATATTGGATGAAAGGCCCTCCCTCCCCCAGCATGACCTCATCTCACATCTGTAAGAGCCTATTTTCAAATAAAGTCATGTTCACAGGTACCTGGGGTTAGGACTTCAACGTATCTTTGGGGAACACAATTCAACCCACTCCAGTTGGCGTGAGGAGAAGACAGAACAGACAGGAGAGGCTTAGAACTGAAGACAGGAACATCAAACCCGTCTGGGACTGGGGCCAGGCAAAATGTGTCTTCTTGTTTTGAGGCCTTGAACCTGGGGGAGGGGTCACAGGGCCTCCAGCTCAACCCCACCTCATTGGGCTGTAGGTGGGGTGACTCAGAGATGGGGCTGTCAAGCTCGAGGGTGTCCTAGAAACGCAATCCCGTGTTTCTGGCATATTTCCCTCACCTTATGGGGCCGAGAAATACAACATTTTTGGAAACTTGGAAAGCTTAGGTTAAAAAAAAAACTCAAAACCTTTTATTTTTCTTTAAGGGAAAAATAGAAATTTGGGGAAAATTGGAAACATACGCAATACTTATTTTTGTAGTACCCTTTTCATATCTAAAGTCACTCTCCTACTTTAGGAGTGCAACTTCAAACCTTATGTAATTTCGTTGGCTCGATCAAATGATCATGTTTGGCAAATTCAATCAAAAACTATAGCTTGCTCAGACAATAATGGAAAATTTGCTAATTGAGTGAAGTTTTCGGTGGTTTAGGCTCTGTGACAAACGGAACTTTGTGCAGCTGAGCTCCAAAACATCAGCTCCTCGGAGGTGAGCAGAAAAAACACCCATGTGACAAGGAGAAGGAGTAACACCTGGAATGACAGTGACACACACACATACACACATGCACACACATACCCCCCATATTGTCTATAATAAAAAGGTTACATATGGGGGCACCTGGGTGGCTCAGTGGGTTAAGCCTCTGCCTTCGGCTCAGATCATGATCTCAGGGTCCTGGGATGGAGCCCCGCATCGGGCTCTCTGCTCGGCAGGGAGCCTGCTTCCTCCTCTCTCTCTCTATGCCTGCTGCTCTGTTACTTGTGATCTCTGTCTGTCAAATAAATAAATAAAATCTTAAAAAAAGTGTTACATATGACATAATATTAGTGATGATATTAAATAACAGCAACTGTGATTGATTAAGCCCCTGCTACCTGGTCTTGCCTCACTCAATCCTAGTGTTCTCCCCACTTTACAGATGAGGAAATGGGGGCAGAGAGGGTAAGGGTCTACAAGCAGTAACTGGTTGTGGCTTCAGATATTCTACAAGCAGTAACTGGTTGTGGCTTCAGATGCCAGGCTATTTCCTCTGTACCAACTTAGAACTGAACCTCAATTCACGCAAAAACCAAGACCTCCTGTCAAGTTATCATCATGTAGAAGCCCTAAAGCCCTAGAAATTTCTGTTTCTTGGACATGGTGTTGTCTACTGAGTGAGGCAGAGATGGCTGCCTTCTGTGTTAGGCAGTGATCTGAGAGCATGGGGGTACCTTGAGACCCCACAGGAACTAGGGTGGGGACAAGGCAAGGATCTTGGACTCCAGGGGTCAGTTTGAGGATGTCAGACAAAGGCAGCCAGGGGTCAGGTGATGGGCGGGGCCCTGAGGGCAGGTCGGCTGGAAGGGAATGATGCCAGAGGAGCTGAGATCCCTGTGCGGGGGGGGCTCCCTGGGCTGCTCGACACAAGCCCAAAGATGATGCTGGAAACTCTACCAGAGGCAAGCAGGGAAGAAGCTATTCTTGGAAGAGCACTCCAGGCTTAAGAGATGCCCAGTTCTCCACAGAGGTAGAGCAGCACAGGAGAAGGCAGAGAGGGGGGCCCTAAGGAAACCAGGCACAAACCTGGAAAGGAAGCTGAGGCAAAACAGACCCACGTCCCAAGCACATGTTTTGCCCCTGCACACCGTGTCCAAATCGGTCTTGTTTCTGACCTGTCTCTGTCAGCGCTGTCTGCGTCTCCAGTGGCTTCTGAGTAGGGTGAGTTCCCCGATCCCTGCCTCCTCTTCACTTGGTTTTTCTGCCCTTCCAACCCCGTAGGGACTGGCCGAGCTGACTCTCTCCTGGGTCACCTGTACCTGTCCGGCCCCATGACTCCCCTTCCATGTCCCCTGTGCCCTCCATCGCCCACTCTCTGGGCCCCAGGCGGCCCTACCTCCAGGAGGAGGGAGCTGGTTTCCTGGGCAACTGGTGGGGAATGAAAGAGAGGGGAGGAGGCTGGTGTTCCTGCTGGGGAGGGCTTAGAGGAAGCATATGCCATTCCGGCTGCCCTGTGAATTATTCAGCGGCCATGAGAACTGACTCACTCCCAGTCTGCTCTCTTCCCCTGAAACCCGCCAAGGCTTCTCCTTGGCAAGTCCTCTCTGCCTCTGTCTTGGGGGCTCGAACCCCTGTCTGAGGCCTCTAGCCTCAGAGTGTTCTTCTTGGGTACTTTAAATCTCCCACCCGTATTTATTATTACTTATTCTTTGGCTCTCCCCTATGAGCCACTGCCAGGCTATTTCCTCTGTACCAACCACCTTGCTCAGTGCGCAGATGTGGAAACTGTACCCACTCAGGTAGGTGAAATAACATGTCCAAGGTGGTACAGTGATGAAGCGACAGAGTCAGAATTAAACTTTGGTCTGACTCCAGAGCCTGTGTTCTTGGTCTTGAAATGGTTCTTGGAATAATGGAGAAGATTCTCTATCGACTCTTTCCTGGGGCTACCTTGGGAGCTGGCAAATGGGTGTTGATGGGGCAGGTGCATATGGTGTAGGGTTTGTCCCTGTTGGATGTGGATGTGGATGTGGATCTGGGGCTGCCCACCCATTTGCCTAGGCACCTAGTCAGGGGTGTAGCCAGTGAAGCCACCTTGTACCTCAGGCCTACTGCGGGTTTTACCAGAGGGGAGGTTCTGTGGAGGTCTTCTGTCTGACAACCTCACCCTTCCGGGCCCAGATGCCTCGCTGGGAGTCTGCAGGCCTCTGTCCCCTGTACTCCAGCAGTTCTGAGAGGAGGAAGCCTTGCCCTGGTTGGGGTCCCGGTACTGGCCTACTGGTTGCTCGAGGAGGGAACAGAAAGGCTTAGTGGGCCCCAGGGGAGACCTGGGAACAGGGTCAAAGGAGTTGGAACCCAAGATGGCAGCCGCTGTGGAGGCCTATGAATGGGTCTCTGGTCAGGACCTGGGAAACTCCTGGGCAACTGGGAGAGGTGCTTCAGAATCCAGGTGTGGACCTGAGTGGCCCCCATGAGGGGTACAAGGGCTGGGACCACTCAGTGGCCTGGGTTCTGAGGTGTAGGTAGATGTGTTGTGCTCGGAGGCCAGGAAGGGGCTGCCCTCTTCCTGGGCATCCCTCACTCAGGGAGTCAGACACATGGTGTGGTTTTGGACGTAGCTGGGGCCTCCTGGAACCAGGGACACCTTCCTGAGAGGTTACGTGCTGGAATCATTGGTGGGACAAGCCTCCCCCGCTCCAAGTGCCTGCTATGGTTGCCACGTATCACCTCATCTCGTGTTACGTTGCCAAGTGGCGTGTGACCCGTTGTGACCCATCCCAAGTTGTTTTTCTGCTTTAGATCCAGTTCAGGGATCAAGAGAAGAGGGGTCATCTTCACTAAAATTTTATTTTATTTATTTATTTTTAAAAAGATTTTATTTATTTGAGAGAGAGAGAGAGAACACAGAGGGAGTGGGAGAGGGAAAAGCAGACTCCCTGCTCTGCAGGGACCCCGACATGGGACTCAATCGCAGGACCCCGAGATCATGACCTGAGTCAAAGGCAGACGCTTACCTGACTGAGCCATCCAGGTGCCCTTCATTAACATTTTTAAAATGAGCCCCCATGTGAGAATAAGGTTACTGGCAGTTAGTAGCATGCACCTGGCCAGATGTTTCCAGGCACTGTCCTGAACCTTTGATCACGAGGCTCAGCTGTGATGGGGTTTAGACCTGCTGCCGGTGAGGGAAGGCGCAGAGGCTGGGGCTCCCAGTGGAGGTGTTAGCCTGCTTAGGTCTGTCATTTGCTCTCTCTAAGGCAATGGCTTCGGGGCCTCCCTGTGTATCTGTGTGCCAAGCCTGACCATGTGTTTTGAATGGTTGAGGTCAATAGGAACTTGGTTTCCTCCACCTTTCACCTCCCTTTGGCCTTGCTTAGACCATTTTCCTGCCCCTCCTTACATCTTTCCTCCTCCCCCTGGGTCCTCAGCAGTCCTCCCAGGGATACAATTCTCTTATGCTGGGTCTGCCATTTTCCTTCCTGCGCTTGAGTGGGGTCTCCTGCTCTGTGCCCTGGGTGCTGGCGAGGGGCCTGTTCTTGGTTTGGGAGTGGTCTCTTTGCCTCGCATCTCTTTCAATCACTGGGACGTCCCTGGCCTCCAAGAACCCCCCACTGCCACCCAAAAGCAGTCATCCCTGATGACTACCTCATCTTACCCCCAAGGTTTTATCCCATGCCAGAGCACCAGTCAGGTGCCCTCCTAGTTTCCTATCTAGAGGGACACAGCCCCCATTTGAAGCTGTCCCAGGTTGGGCCATTCTGCTGCAGTTTGGGGAGCTGCCACTAGGTGGACGGTGGGGTCCAGCCCAGAGTCGCCTTGAACAGAACTCTCCATGGTTGCGGATAACTGTGAGCATTTAATGTTTTCCCAAACCTACGCGTTGCAAAGACAAAACGAAAGAAAACAATGTGTGTGTGTGTGTGTCTGTGTCTGTGTCTGTGTAATATGTGTGTGTGTGTGCAGTCGAATTTATTAAATAACAAAGCATAACAACTAACTAATCTTCAGTGACCACATATAAAAAGTGACGGCTAATTTAGAGCAAGATGTAGAAATACCCAAACATTTGGGTAAATCAGGAGTCCTCACTGGCCCTTAACTGGTAATAATTAAGCTTAATTTTATTTCGACTCTCAACTTCCCTTATTCTCAGGGCAATTTAATTTTGGCTTCTCTGAGGCTTGCCTGAACCCCTGAGACCTCTGGTCAGCTAGAGGAGGTGTTAAACCCCCAGCCTTTGCTTCCCGCAGCTTTAACTACCCTGGGGGAAGAGCCTTATCTGTGATTGCTTTCTGCAAATCCTGGCAAGGCCTTTGCACTCCTTTGTCTGTGCCCACAGCCCCTACCTCTCCCCCTTTCACCGTGAAAACCAGATGAGAGCGAGATCATGCTACACATAGGCTCCATTTTCATAGGGCTGTCTTTTTTTTTTTTTTTTTTCCAATTACAGAAAGCATTTCCTTGCCCTGACCCCATCTGCGGGCCAAACTTCTCAACCTTTGGAGATGCGGCTTGTCTAAAATCCTGGTCTGCTTCTAATTCTCAGGGTCATCCATTAACCTCATGACTTTGTGGCTCTTTGGCTCAGGCAACCTCCTCTTTGCGGAGCACTGCTCTCTGGTATGGCGGTTTCGAGTTAGGGCAATTGCAAGTTATCTTAGACTTAGGTTTTGGGAACATGATGAGAAGTGTGTAGTGACATTTTAAGATGAAAATGTATGCCTTCCTCATAGGGACCGGTGACCACAGAGAATCTCTGATCTGATAGAGTATGTGCTATAGTATAGAGGGTCTTAGAACGAGCAAGGGGACAGGCTATAGGGCTGTAGATCCCCCACTACTTTCTGTGCCCCGCCCTGGGGAGGGAAAGAAACCACATGAGCTGCTCTTGTGGCTCTCTGTCCCAGAGCCTGGTAAACTTTAAGTCTCAGGGCAGGAGGGAAGTGGGGAAGGAGCCAGAAGTAAGAGAGGAGAGACGAGGGACAGATGCCCCAAACTCAGTTCAGGTCAATTGAGTTCCACCTCCACTAAGCACCTACTGAGTGTCGGGCTTAGGCCAAAGTCTGGAAATTCAGAGCATGACCAACCATATAATTTGTGGGGTACAGGTCTTTTGTTAAAAAATTATTAAGAATTCCCAGATGATGATGATAGATAGAAACTTAAACCAAATGTGGGGGAGGGAGGGGCTGTACCCCTTCTAAGGTGCCCTGGCGTCCGGATGAATATGGTTGGAAAAACACTGACAGAAGATCCTGAGGCAAGGACCCCATGTGGGAGGTTCCTCTGTGGGGAATGATCCCAGGGAGCAGGGAGACTGAGAAAGGGAGGGAGAGAAGCCACAGGAGGAGCAAGTTATCAAGTTTGCTTTTGGGGCCAATGGGAACGTGATCCCATCAAATGGCCTGAAAATGCTCCAGAACTCTCCACCTGAATGATGAGAGCTGAGGCATTTCTCTCCCCACCTCCCCACTGCACTGGTGGAAGGGTGCCCCCGAGGACACTAGCTTTTTCGCATTTCTGAGTTGAGTTTCTCCTACAACCAAGTGAGCTCCTAAGCTCCTGGAATCTTTGAGAAGGTCCTGGGGCAGAAGCAGAAAGATGCCCACAAGGCCCTTTTGAGGTGGGACTTTTCAGTGCTGTGGACCTGAGCTCGAGGAGAACTGACCATGACAGGGGGTGCTGCCATCCCAGGTGGGCTGAGAGGGGGTGACACAAGGCTCAGAGGTGTCCACTACAAAGACTTTTGTGTGGGGGTGGGGGACACACAGTTGCTCTGCATGTTGGAGGATCTTCCCTGGCAGCTGGTGAGGCACGACCACCAGAAGAGGGGGCAGGAGCTGCCTTGTCTGAGCACCGCCCCCCCGGGAAGCCCATTGCGCTCCCTCCCCCATGCTGATAATCACCCCAGGCCCAGTGTCCCCCGGGGCCTAGTTACTTCCTCCACTGCCGCCCCATCATGGGCCAGGCCGGTGCTGATGTGTTCTCCTGGGCCAGCGGCTGGGGCGCCTGGTTGTCACAAGTCACTGCCTAAGCAGCCCAGCGCCTTCCCATTTGTCATCGGCGTTAGCACGTGCGCAATGACCTGCCTGGAATTCGAGAACGGGTCCCGGATGGCCAATGTGGATTTCCAATTTAGAGTTTCCGTCCATTTACCAGAGAATCACATCGAAAGAACACCATTTGTGGAGCCGACAAAGGCCAAATTAGACTGCAGATTCCACTGCTGAGTGTGGGGGCCGGGCCAAGGGCAATGAGGCCGAGGACAGGGAACAGCAAATACCATGTCTGGAGGACGGCTGTCCGTGCATCCTCTTGCTCATGGGTCCCTCGGGTCTTCTCTGCAGCCACCTCTGCCCTTGGCTCCATGAACGTGCTTAGCTACGGTCTCTTTCTGAGCCCCCCTTGGCCTACATCTGTCAGCCTGCATCCCAGGCATCTTCTCTGGGTCCCCCCACCCTCTCCCTCCCTTTGCTCTTTGTGGCTGGGTTTCCCTGGGTCCCACCCCTGGATCTCGTTCTCTGGGGCTCTGCCTCATCTTCTGTCCTCTTCCGGGGGCCGTTTGATTCAGCTGACAGAGGCCTCTGTTCTGTGCGATGGGAGGGCCCTGGCAGAGGCGAGCCCTCATGCTCACCAGATCCCACTCTGTTCCTTCCCTGGGCAAACTGGAAGGCTCTGGCAAGGGCTGATGTTAAGTTGAGGCTGAAAGCATGAACAGAAGCCAGCCCTGAGAGGGAGCATGCTGGGCAGAGGGAACAGCTGGCATAAAGGCTCTACGGGGCAACAGCGGGACCTGGGGACTGACAGGCTGAGGTGACTGGATGTGGTAAACAGAATTATTGTTTCCAACCCTGCATTCCCCTGTAGCTGTATTACACCTCCACACACCTGCAGGGTGCTCCTCCCATCCAGGGCACGTTTCTCTGTTGTTTTAATGGCGGGCTTGATCATGTGACTCGCTTTAGCCAATGGGATTGTTAGTAGACAGGATCCAAGTAGACATTTGACTTGTACTTGTGCGGTTGGGCTCATGGTCTTGTGCGCTGCTGTTGCTGAGAGAAGGACAGGGCCTGGAGTGCCCCAGAAGAATGAGAGACAAGGAGAGGAGGCCCAGACTCAATTCGTGGCCTGGAGCCCAGATTCCATCAGCATACCCGCAGCCAACTCACAGACTTGTTGTTCTGGGCCACTGAGCTTGGGGCTGGTTTGTTACCTGGCATTGGTTTGGTACTCAGTGATGCACTGGAGCAGATGGAGTGCTGGGGACAGTGGCTGGGAGGAGACGGGAGAGGTGGGCAGGGCCAGTGTATGTGACATCTATCAGGGCGTGGTGGGGAGTTTGCATGGGAAGACTGAAACATTTTGCTTTATTGGTATAGGGCGTAAATGCAATTTATCAATCCCATGGTATAGATGTGAGAAAACAAGGCTCAGAGAATTTAAGCTCATTGGCCAACATTGCAGAGACAGTCTGTCTGACCCACTATGATTGAATTCTTTCCTTTTGGGTCAAGTCCACTTCCTTCAGTTTCACAGTGTGACATTCTCTTGTTCTGTCTCCAGGCTCCCTGGGGTTGACTACTCCTCCCTCCTTTTCCCTCCCTCCCCCTTCTCCCTCCGCCATGCCCCATGGGGCCACTGGCCCTTTTGCTCTTCTCTGCCCTCATAGTCCCTTGTAGCCACCAGCACTGCCCCCCTCCCCACTGGCCCAGACCCCTGGGCGGCTGTTCTCTCCTGCCCGATCTCCCCAGCTCTCTGATTCCTGGCCCCATGACATCACCAGCCCGCATGTGGCCCTGAACAGATGCCATGTCTGTGGTCTCCCCTCTTACACCTGGTCCCCAAGTGCACTGAACATAATTCCAGAGCTCGGTTCACACATCAGTGAAAAGAGCATGAGTTTTGGCATCTGACCAACTGGAGTTCAAATCCCAGCTCTGCTTCTTGGCCACCGTGTTACCTTGGACAAGTTACTCAGGCTCTCTGAAGCCTCAGTTACTGTGTTTCTACCCCAGGGATAATGAGGCCCCCATTGCTGGGCTCTTTCAAGAATTCGATGACTTACACAGAGGTATTCACAAACTTGAGGGACTATGGTTGTTGTGGATAAGAAGGATGTTTCCCATGCCTTTCTACCCTCTTCACTCCCAACACTTCCCTCCTTCTGTCACTGTCACCTTCTACAGACAACCCCAACTCCATCTGTAAGGTTCAGGTCAAGGTCATCACAGATGCACTCCATTGGTGTTCTCACCCCCACCCTAGGTCAGTGGCAGGAGTCGTCTCTTGGTCAGGCCCACCTGCCCTCCCACGAGTGCCTTGGATCATAGTCCATCCACCCAACCCCAAGACCCTGCTGCCATCATTAAGCTTTTAAAGCTTCATTCCTTCTTGCACTTGCTCATTCATTCAGCAGCTCCTTGTCTTTCTCCGGCTCTGGATGAAGCCCTCCACTGGCACGCGGGCTCAGCTTTTCCCACCTTTTCCTTAGCCACTGCCCCATTTCACACCTTCCTTGCCCAGCAACACTTGCGAAAGGCTCGTTCGCACTTCCTGCTTTCTCACCACCTCGTTCCCTGCACCTGTGCCATCTGGCTTCTGCCTCCACTGAAACTGCTCTTGCCAAAGCCACCAGTGACCCACTTACCAAACTTGATGCCATAGCTCGGTCCTCATCTTCCCGATCTCTTGGCAGTTTCTGATACTGCCAACTCCTTTGCTTTCTGCAAATTCTCTCTTCCTGTTTTGAGACCTCTACTTTTCTTGATTCTCTCCTCCCCTTTCATGAGCCCCTTTCTCTGGTTCCTGCAGCTCCCCTCAGGGATCAGTCCTTGGCTCCCTTTCTTCTCCCTGCCCGAAAGTGGCATGTAACCATACAGCATTTCCTCCTATGTGATCTCTACATTGTCCTCCGAATCTGCATCTCCAGGCCAGACCCAGTTCCTATGTCCCAGGTTCGTCCAGCCACCTGTTCCCCTGCTCACCATCCTACCTTCTCTGGACCTATCCTGCCAGTGGGGCTCTGGATGTGGGTCGGTGATGCTTCCAGCATGTTCCTTGGGTCAGAAAGCTCATCTTCACTGCTAGCAGATCCTGTCGAGCTGACCTCCCCAAGACCTGTTTGAGATCCTATGTACCTCCTCTCAGTATCTCCTAGGAATCTTCTCTGGCCCTCTAGAGAGGCAGGGGTCCTGTCATATGCTTTTATGCTTCTCTGTTCTTTTCCTTAATCACACTTGCAATGAAAGAAATTGTCACATATTTAGTTGTTTGGTGTCTATTTTCCCACCAGACTGTGAGCACAGGGGCTGTTTCTGTCTTGCTTGTCTCTGTACCCCCAGGACCTGGCCTGGGGACTGGAGGAGGTTAGGGAGGCCATGGGCAGCAATAGGGAGGGATTCGAGATGGGGGAGGGTGGGACCAATGCCATGGTGTTTGGCACCTACCTGAAAAAGCAGACAGTAGAGGCAGGAGCAGACCCCTGAAACTCTTTGCCCAGGCACCCCCCCCAACTCCGCCGCACGTCTCTGGAAACAGCACGGGAGCCTTTTGTTCTCTGACAGGAGGCGAAGCAGCTACAAGCTCTTTAATCACCTCTCCACAAACATGGGGAAGCCTCATTAATCCCAGTGAGTGGATGATCTATTGTTTCCAGCTCAGGTCTCTGGTGGATGTGCCTTCCTCTGCAGAGGCAGAAACCCCATGGGTGGGGCCTCTCCTCCCCCTTCCATCCTGCAGTTGACCTGCCAAGACCTGGTAATGGGACCCCTGGTGCGGCTCTTGGCCCAGGTGACCCGGAAAGAGACCGGGACCGATCCTCCACTGTGACCATTGCTCATTGGCCAGATGGGTGAAGTTGAAAAGTTGGATTCTACCCAGTGCTGCAGGGGAAGCAGCACTCAATGCACTGTTGGTGAAGGCAGGTGTGAGTGTGTGTGTGGGTGTGTGTGCATGTGTATGTGTGCAATCTGCTAGGCATAGGTAGTTAAACTCATTAAATCTGGAGCCAGACTGAGTTCAAATCCCAACATTGGCACTTGGCAGCTGCGTGAGCTTGGACAAGTCCCTTACCTCCATGCCTCTATTGTCTCATCTGTAAAGTGGGGATGATAGTAGTGCCTCCTCAGAGGGTTATTATGAGAACAGGAAAGTTAATGTATATAAAGGCTTTGTTTAAATCAATCAAAACACTCCAGAAGCCCTACTCTTTCTCTCCTCCCCTCCAAAACCTTGGAGTGACAGTTGCTATGGAAATGTGGGGTGCAGGGCCAGGACTGTCACTGGCTCCTCTTTGGCCAGTGTTTTGGCCCTAATCTCTCCAGCTCTCAGTAGCTGTGTCTTCTGCCTTCATGGCTGGAACTAGAGGCCAGGAGCTCTGGGTTTTCATCCTGGTTTTGCATCTGACATGTGTGAACTGGGGTGATTTGCTTCAGTTTCTCCATCTGCACAATGAAGGAGTTGGTCTAGAAGAGACATGACTTTTATTTCATCTGCCACTTTAGGGTAATTGGTTTTAGCCAGAGACCTGGGTTGAGAAGGATTCTGAAGCTGTGTTCAGGTTCTGTGGGAAAAAGTATCCGGGATTGATAGTGATGTCAGCAATGGACAGAAGATGGAGGAGTGGTGCCCTGTGTGTCTTACATTTTCCCTACCTGAGCTAGATGCTTGATTTCTAAGGGGTCCACCTTCTTGATCTAAAGTTGTTCATTCAGTGCTATAAATGTTCAAGATGACTCGTTAATAATCTAGACATAATCAAGGCATTAGTCCCAGGAAGCCCCAGTCACTGCATTTCAGTATAATTCAGGTTTGGGGAGGGGGAGTCTTCTCGAGCTCTATCCCCATTAACCCATAAAGATAGGTGGTAGTCACCATGAAGGGAAGAGAGACTTTGGCTCTAGGAAGTGGAACCCCTATGGGCTTAGGAAGCATGTGGATGGGCAATGACTAACCTGGGAGGGGTCAGTGCAGTGAGTTCCATGGGATTCCATAGAACAGGCAGTGCTGAGAGAGTTACCTGGGGAGGGAGGGACAGTAGGCAAGATTAAGGGAGTGAAACTTACAGGTGTGCCTGGAGTCTGTGCCCAGAGAGGGGCTGGTGGTTGGGCTGGGACATAGGGGGCCTCCCTGGGAACTCCTTCCTGAGGACTCCAGCTCAAATCCCTGGCTATACTGGTCTCCTCCTAACAGAACTCTCTCCTGGTCATAGGAATTGGATAGGCAGCCAAGGTCAAGAGGAACTGGCTGGGGTTGGGCTGCAGCCTTGAGATTGGGAGCTCTGAAAGTAGAGGGGGATTTTCTGGAGCCTCCTTGGAAACCCTGAGGTCATTACGGGTTGCAAGGTTTGGAAGAGGTGAGGGCAGAAGAATGTGAGTAAGGGGCTCTATTCCTGAAGGTGGTGAGGTTTTTGGAGAACATCTGTCACAGGCCCAAGGCTTTCCTCGCCTACAGGCAATTTTAGAATCGATAAAGTTCATAAGCACAGAGCTCATCAACAATTAAGCTCATGTAACCATCTCTCTCTTTATAAATTCACTGAAAGTTAGGAGAATAAATTTCATTGTTCTTTAAATTTATTGTCTGCTAACTCAATCAAGGTTCTTTCAGTAACTGAATTGTTTCTGAATTCAGGAACTCCTAACTCAACAAAAGTGTCAGAAAATGAGGTTGATAGTTTAAAAAACTTTATTTGATATGCAGCAAGTACCTTTTCATGTCTTCAGATAATGGGCCGTTTTCTGTACTCAAGCCCCAAAGCACAGGGTCTATAGGGTTACATGGCTGCTGTCCCAGCTGCCATCTACAGGAGTCAGAAAGACCTGGGTTCAAGGTTTTGCCTCTGCCCTTCGCTGTCACATGCTGGTTGTGCGATCTGGGGCAAGTAACTTCATCTACTCGCACCTAAGTTTCTTCACCTGTAAAATGGGTATAATAATACCTACCTTGCAGGGTTGTATGATTTAGTAAGCAAATTGTATGTAAAGCATGTAGCAGAAGAGGGCCTGACACATAGAAGGAGCTTGAGAAAGGGTAGCTAGTATTCTTTTATTTTTGGAGCAAATGCAAATTCACAGTAATATTTACTCACAGTAAAGCGTGACTTCAGCAACTAATGCAGTAACACCCAGATATAATAACATAAGCACAGGAACACATGGATGCAGTCCTGCCCCTAGAGCCTGACACATAGGACAGAAGCTGCCACTTGGCCAAGGTTTTAGTTCCCCACACTCAGTTGTGGTTTGGAAGCAGGGAATCCTCTCTCTGACACATCCTCAGATGGTCCCTAGTATCCTCACACTACGTCACAATGCCTGCATCCTTCCCTTCATGTCACCTCAATACATAGGCATTCGATCATCTCATGTCGTCACAAGAAGAAGGGGGAGTACAGTACCATCAGATATTTTGAGAGCTATCA
>ML107801.1:0-12121 GCA_003697995.1 Taxidea taxus jeffersonii
CCCCCCCCCCGCAATAGGCCGGCCCGGAGAAGCTGGACCAGCTCAAAGCTCCACAGGGTGGGGCCCAGATTACGACCCTCGAGAAGCCAATTTATTATTCAGGGCACGCGGTGCTGAGAACCCAGCTGACGGTTTTCGAAGAAGCGGGGAGGGGGCGCTTCCCTCCGTTCACAAAAGGAGCCCGGAGCGCCAGCCCTGGGCGCCACCACGGGGTCCATCCACGCCGGGTGAGGGGCCCGGGGCGCACCCGGGGCTGCTGCTCCCCCTCCGGCAGCAGGGAAGGGAGCGGGAAGATCTAGAAAAGACCATTGTGTCTCGGGGAATGCGTGTCTGCGCCTCGCTCGCGGGTCCCAGCGGCGGCCTTCGGCGGGAGCCCCTGCTCCGAAAGGGCGCGGCGGCGAGCGGACCTCGGGGAGCAGCGGGGGTCCCCGCGGCTCGGGGCAGGGACTCGGCGGCGCCCCCTCCCTTCCCCCCCCCCCCCCAGCCCCGGTGGCGCCGGCGGCTCTTCCCGGTCCCGGGAAACCTGCAGCCCGCGCGCGCCGCGGTTCGGCTGGGCGGGGGCGACCCCTAGTGCCCAGCGCGGGCCACTGTCGCTCTGCCGTGCCGGGGACCCAGCCTTTCCCCGGGGTTCTGGCGTGGGCCGGGGGCGGAGGGGGACCTCAGAGCCCCGGCCGCAAGGGAAGGCTCCCCTCTCTGGAGGGCTGGAGAAGGAGCATCCCTGGGGTGCTGCTTAAAACACCAGTCACCGCGGAGGAGACCCGAGGTTCCTCCCTGCGAGTGCCCGGCGCTGCGCTGCTGCCCTCCTGCGTCGCTCAGAGGCAGGTGGTCCCACTGATCTTCGCCCGCCATCCCTCTTCGGGAAGCTGTAGGATCCGCCCCAATGTGGGAGCAGTCAGATCTCCCCTGGAATGGTAGGTTTATGTTCTTTCTACCTACCACCGGCCCCGGACCACCCCGGATGCCGCCGGGGTAGCGGGGAGCCCAGTACAGAGGGACTGTCCAGGCACGCTGGTCAGGTGCAGCCCTTGCCTGGCTTCCCGCCAGGGCCTCGATCAATCCAGACAAGCCAGGGCAGCCAGAGGCAGATGCCCCCGCCTCCAGGCCTCCCCTTGCCCACACTCTCCTCTGGTCCCCAGCAGCCTGGCCTGACTCACTTGGTTGGCAGGGCTGAGTCACAGCTGTGACCTGCTGCCCCGTCTGGGTTCAGGTGAAAAGGGAGGAAAAAGACCAAACATCAGGGCCCACCAGGTGGCACCAGGAGATGCCAGCCTCTCTGTGGCTCTGTGGTGACCCTACCAACCTTCTTGCTGGGGAGCCCCTCCCGGACATCTGGAACACACACAGGCCACAGGAAACACCAAGGCAGAAGCAGTTAGGTCGAGCCCTTGGGTGCGTGTGTGCCCAAGCCCCACAACTTGCCCATGGCTCTGTGACCCAGCCCCCCAACAGCCACTTCCCAGCTGTCACAGATGACTGTGACCACAGCCAAGTCCAAGGCCGGGGAGGGGAACAGTGCCTCCTGCGGCCATCCATCCAGGTGTGGACAGGAGCAGGCTTGCGGGTCTTCAGGCCAAAGGCTGGGCCAGACCACCTTACCCCCATACACGCAGGTCAAGGCAACTAGTATTGGGGGACAGAACAGGATAAATGAGGGCACAGAGACAGCTCGTGGGGGCTTCCCTGTAGCAGAAGTAGAGGCTGAGAGGGTCCTAGTAGGAATGCGGGGATGTCAATTGCTCCTGCCCTTTGCCCTTGAGTGGTTTCCAGATAGTCTGGGAGCACTCACTCAAGCCAGTGGGAAAAGTATAGTGAAAACAAGCGTTTTCCCCCAGGAATAAAGGCCGTCGCCCCCAAACTCTACCTCCTCCACTGGGACCCCACTGCCTTCCTACTGCCTCTTTGCTCCCCTTCCTCCCATCACATGACCCTCTCTACCTCCAGTCATTTGATCTCTGAAACATTTCTTAAAGACCTAGGTCAGCCCTCCCCGCAATCCCCTGCGAAGTTAAGGAAAGGGGCATTCATGTGGGGGCGTTACACTGAGAGGAGGCGAGGCTCCCCAAGGGATTCCGTGCACAAACATTTGCAGCACCAGGTCAGGTGAGGACGTGGACCTAGGTACTTCTGTTGGGGACTTACTGTCCCTCTGTCCTGGTCTGGCTAGAAGCCCCAAGGGGCTTTCGAGGATTTCAGAGAGAGCAGGCCTCTGTTACTCACCCTGTTCCAGGCATCCTGGCGCGCGTGTGTGTGCTCGCGCACGTGCGCACACACACACCCAGGGCTGGAGTGGGGGCAGAGCTCACCATCCACCATGGCTTTCTAGCCTGAGACACCTTCTTGCTTTCCAGATTCTGAGCTGGGGGATGGAAATGACAGCAGCAGCCACGTTGTCTAGCAAGGGAGCTGGCCCCCCTGGAGCTCTGCGAAGACATCTCCCCACAGTCGCTTTTTCTATGACCCCCTGTGCCTCCCTCCCGCCTCCTCTTTACTGAAACTGAAACCACAGTGTTTACAGTTACCATTTTCACCCCGTGTCCCTCTGTCCTCGGGGTCTGGCCTGACCATTAGGTACAGCAGCAGGGACCCGTGTAGTCCCCAACAGCACAAGCCGGGCAGCCAGCGCTTCTTGAGCACCCCCGCCCCCCCGCCCCCGGTGGCCCTGCGGCTGCCACCCCCGCCCCGCCCACCCCCAGCCAGAAGCACCAGGCACCTGACAGCCCCGCAGCTTGGAGGCCCTCTGTACAGGGCGCCTGTTTAGGCCTCCCTCCACTCCAAGTGGAATCCGGCCACATCTTCAATAAAATGACTTTATTCACCTAGCTTCCTTCTGCGCTTTTTTTTTTCTTGTCTCTACTTTACTCCCTTATTTATACCTTAGAGCCCAAAGACCAGATCAACATTGAGGTTAAAAAAAAAAAAAAAAAAGTCAGGGGCTCCTGGGTGGCTCAGTGGGTAAAGTGTCCCCACACTTGATCTCAGCCCAGGTCTTGATCTCAAGGTCATGAGTTCAAGCCCTGCATTGGGCTCCATGCTGGGCTTGGAGCCTTCTTAAAAAAAAAGAAAAAAAAAAGTCAGGGAAGGTTAGTGAGAAACTGAGTGCATGCTTATGAGAGAGACAAAGATAGGTAAAAAAATAAAGATGGAGGGAACGAAGTACGGATCGGTGCAAAAACATGATGCTGAAGGAAGCCAGATACAAAGATCGACATGGTGTATGATTCAATTTACACGCAGTTTCTAGAAAAGGCAAAACTGTAGAGACAGATCAGTGGTTGTAGGGTTGGGACTAGGAGGAGAGACCACCTGCAGATGGGCTCAGGAGGATCTGGGGGACGAGGTTGCTCCAGGACTGGGTTCTGGGGAGGATTCTCCCACGTCATAAATTTACTAAAGCTCACTGATCTGTGCGCTCGCAATGTGTACGCCCTGTGGTGTAACTGTAAGATGGGCTTCAATAAATTTTCTTTAAAAATGGAGGAAGGGACAGAGAATGAGAGAGAGAGAGGAGGGACAGAGAGGGATAATGAAGACAAAGAGGGGCTTCTCCCTCCCACCTTCAATACCAGGAGTGGCCATTGAAGATTTTGCAGCAAAGAGGGTTTTGCCTAAGGTGAACGGGTACTGACAGCAGGGTTTTAGGAATTCTGGACTTGATTGAATTCCCTCTAAATCTTGTCCATCCCTGACATACTCCACATTTAAAGTGACTCTCTTCCTGCGAACTGGTGGATATAGCCAGGCAGCCTAGCGCCAAGATCCAAGAGCAAAGCAAAGGGACGCCCTCGAATGTTAACAGAACCTAAGAGCCACTCCAGTTGAAAACATCTCCCTGATGTCAAACAAACAAAGAAAACTCCTAAAACCTCAAAATTTTCCATTCATAAATGCAGCTCCAAGCTCTAATCATTCTAGGAGAAAATGGGCCTTTATTTTTCAACTGGACTCCCAGGTTGACTGAAGATGAAAGATTTGTCCAGGAGTCAACGTTGAGAAATGTCTAAGAAGGAACAATGCATATTTAAAACTAAGTTGTAGGGGCGCCTGGGTGGCTCAGTGGGTTAAAGCCTCTGCCTTCGGCTCGGGTCATGATTCCAGGGTCCTGGGATCGAGCCCCGCATCGGGCTCTCTGCTCAGCGGGGAGCCTGCTTCCCCCCTCTCTCTCTGCCTGCCTCTCTGCCTACTTGTGATCTCTCTGTCAAATAAATAAATAAAATCTTAAAAAAAAATAAAAATAAAACTAAGTTGCATAGAGAGCTTGATGGAATCTGGGGGTGTGTGTGTATAAATGTTCCTTTTTTTTTTTTTTAAGATTTTTATTTATTTTTGACAGACACAGCAAGGGAGGGAATACAAGCGGGGCGGAGTAGGGAGAGGGAGAATAGGCTTCCCGCAGAGCAAGGAGCCCAAGGCAAAGTTCAGTCCCGGGACCCTGGGATCTTGACCTGAGCCGAAAGCAGACGCTTAATGACTGGGCCACCCAGGTGCCCCCATGTAAATGTTCTAACGGGCCAAGTCTGCTGTAAGATGTGACAGTGTTTGGGGCAGCTACCCTGAGACCCACCCAGATTCCCATCAGCTAACTGTTGGGTTGTTGAAAATGATTTCAAGGGCTGACCCAGGAAACCTGGAGTGCTTCCTTGGAGGTTGGCCTTGGGGAGGTGCAGTGCGGGGAGACACGACCGGTCACACCACAGAACTGATGTCTACCCGCACCATTAATTCCAGGGGTCTACTGATGGGGCTTCTCATAGCCAGAGGTGCCCAAGGAATCAAGTCACATTTATTAAAAGACCCTGGTGGGGGTGTCTGGGTGGCTCAGTGGGTTAAAGCCTCTGCTTTCAGCTCAGGTCATGATCCCAGGGTCCTGGGATTGAGCCCCACATCGGGCTCCCTGCCTGGCAGGGGGCCTGCTTCCCCCTCTCTTTCTCTCTGCCTGCCCCTCTGCCTGCTTGTGATCTCTGTCAAATAAATAAATAAAATCTTTTTAAAAGAGTAATAAAGAGAGACCCTGCCTGGTGAAAAGGACTACCTTGCCCCTTTCTGAGCAGATATTGTCAGAGTCTATTAGAGGTTGAGACCCAGTGGATGGAACATGAGTTGTTTTTTATTTTAAAGTCTTTGGCTTCATCAAGACCCTTAAACATGTAGCAAGCATCAGCCATAGGCCAGGTTGTAGGGACACATGACAAATGGACGAGCCCTACCCCCTAGGATCATAGTCTGAGTGGGGCAACAGGTCAAGGTGATCCCCACCCGCAGAAACCACGTAAGCTGGGCCTGGGCACCCACAATAAATCCGTGAGGCAGATATTAACTCCGTGTGACATGAGAGGAAACCTGTATTAGGGTTCTCCAGAGAAACCGAGCCAGGAGGATAGATTTATAAATATGTAGAAAGAGATTTATTATGGGGGATTGGCTCACACCATTATGGCGGCTGAGAAGTCCCACCTCCTGCCCTCTGTGAGCTGAAGTCCCAGGCAAACCAGGGAGGTCCTTCTGGTTCGGACCTGCAGCCCTGAGAAGCAGGGAGCCAACACTCTGAGTCTCAGCCCAAGTCTGAAGGCCCAAGAACCACGAGAGCTGATTTTCCAGGGCACGAGAGGATAGATGTCCCTGTTCCAGCAGAGAGAATTCAGCTGCCTCTTTGTTGCACTCAAGCCCTCAACAGACTGGGGAACGCCCAACCGCCCTGGAGAGCAAGATACTCTTTACTCAGTCTACCCATTCAAATGCTAATCCCTCCTGAAAAACACCCACAAGGACACACCCAGAAATGATGCTTTTCCAGCTTATCTTAATGCTTTCCAGCTTATCTTAAACGGACCCACAAAATTAACCATCACAAACTTGACCTCGGGCAAGTTATGTGCTGTGCGCAAGTTTACAAGGTGAGGTCAGTCTGGTGGCCAAGGCCAGGCTCCTGGCCCTGCCTGAGAGAGAGGATAACATCCTTAACCAACTCCAGAAGCTGGAATAGGTGGTTACCAGAGCCCACGGGAGGGGGGCAGGAAGCCCTTATGGAGGAGAAAGGGGCCTTGAAGGATGGTGGACAGGCAAGCAGTGAGGTGGTGGAGGGAAGGGCAAGTTGGGGAGTGCGGTGGGATCAGGCAGGGGAGCCAGGGAACCTGGGGGCCAAGACCGGGAGTGGAGAATCCACAGGTAGGCAGCAGGGAGCATCCCGTAGCCATAGCTCAGGCTGGTGTGAGATGTGGAAAGGGGGAACTAGAAGAGCAGGGGCAGCAGGAAAGAGGGGAGGGCACCCTTGGCTACAGAGCCCCCCCCCCCAAGGGGGCGGATAGGAGCTTTAAAATATCCACAGCCTTGGAAACGCCTCATACATCAATCAAGCTCCTCCAGGCCCCCTTCCTCCAGGTCAGCCATCTAGATGCAGTGCTCTACCTTGTGCCTGTGGCACACTTGAGGCAGGTGCTCAAGGCAGCTTGGCCGGGCTCAGCGGCCCTGCTCCAGGAAAGCCATGTGGTGTGGCTGGCTGGCTCCTCACCCCTGCTGCCTCATAGCGCTGCCCACTGGGCTGGGCCGGCTCTGCCAGGACACCTGGGAGGAGGCCATCTCTGCCCTGACAAGGAGAGGTGGTGAGCTGGCCTGACGCTGTTCTCTGCAGAGTGGCCCCGTTCTCTGGTCCATTCATGGATTCAGTGAGCTGTCACGGAACACCCCGGGGGCCAGAGCTGAGCCAGCTTGGCCCTGCGAGTGAAGGCTGGCCTTGGTGCCTGGCATAGCATGCCCTCTGGGCTGGGTCTCAGGGCGTCCCCCACCCCAGCAAGGGTGGAGGGCAGATGAGTGCTACTGCTTACTGAACTGAAACGAGCAAGAAGGCAGGAGGCTGTGTACCCCACTAGAACCAGCCCTATTCCGGAGCCAGAGGCAAATACCACCCCCCCACCATGCTGGCCCAGAGTCTTCCTCCTGCCCCGATGGAGAACTGCCAGGGCATTCCCTTCCCCTCCTTGGGTGGTCCCCAAGAAGAAAGGCTCAGAACTAGGTCTATGGGGAGCCCCCTGGGTGCCTGTGAAACTGTCTGAAATGCTTTTGGGTGGGGAGCAGGGCTCTGGTGAGGACGACAGCCTCCTGAGAGAAGGAGAGGGCAGCCAGGACAGGCATTTCTGGAATGATTTAAACCTCGGGGCGCTCACCATCACTACCCCCAGGCAGCCCTGGGTGTCTGCATCGTCCTCCTTAGTTCCTGGGCTGCTCCTCCCACCCCCAGGGATCCTGTGACCCTGCCTGCACTCCTCAGTTCCGCCTCTCTCCTAGGGCAAGGATCAGTGGCGGCTTCCCAGAGGGCCTCTGGCGGGGTGGTGGGGGAGGGGAGGAGGCTCCCTGGGGCCTGGTGCAGCGGTCTTTGAGCTGCACACAACGGCAGGGCACTTACGTTAACCAATATGGAAAGCAAATCACTTCAGAGTGAAGTGGATTAATCATTAAGGCCTTCCCCATGGGATAGGGGCTCCCTCCCCAAAGTGACCAGATCTGTCCATGGGGCCCTGCTCCTGCCCATCAAGAGAGCCACTGCAGGGGCAGGAGAGAGCGGGAGGAGGGCGTCAAGCTCCGCCTCAGTTATGGACTCACCAGCCGCCCCATCCCCCGGGCTCCCCAGCTCAAAAACAAGCCCCCCATTTACCCCGCTGTCCAGGCCAAAAGCCCTGGACTTGTCAGTGTGCATTTATTCGTACTGTTTAGGTTTAGGCCTTGAACCACATGGTGGTATTACCCACTCCAAACAATAGAAACTTGTTTTAAAAACTCACGAATGAGGTAAAGCATGTGTGCAACCCACGCACGCGTCCAGAACATGACCACGGCCAAGGCACCGATCCACACCACCGTCATCAGGGGACAGTGGGATTGGGGCTTCCTACTATACCGGAAATAACATCCATCCTCTCCACCAGGGCCTGCACGGCCTGGGGCAATCCGGCTCATTCCCCACTCCCCTTCCCAGCTGTCCAGCCAGCCTGGCCTCTAGCTGGGCCTCTGCAGGACAGGGGCCACCATGGTGGCGGGGGGGGGGGGGCCCTCCCACCCGGCCTCCACCTGCCTAGATGCTTGCATGGCTCACTCCCTCACCTCCTTCAGGTTCATCTCACTTCCTCTGATGAGCCCCTCCCCCACCACGCAGCCCAAACTAACACCCCCCTCCCAAGGCCTGTTTCAGCCTTCCCCACGGCACCCCGCAGGACAGCCATAGTTGCCCATCACCTTCTAGCAGAGCCTTCCCTCTGTTGGCTGCTCCGTATCCGTATGTTCTAGTATCCTGAGTGAATACTGGTAGGAGGGAGGTCCTGCGAGCCTCTGCCTCAGCTCTGGTGGTTTCCGAGCGAGCCCAAACTCCGCAAGGACAGATGTGCGCCTGCTCACAGCTCAGAGCCCGTAGGACGGCCACCCCCCGCCCCCTACTTCCCAGGGCTGGCCTGGGCACCTGGATTGCTCCCCCCGGGGAACCACAGCCCCCAAATAACAGTAGCGGCGGGCGTTATGGGGCACTTACTGTGTGAGCTCGAAGCCTCTGGGCTCGCTGCCTTCCTGACACAGATCATCTCATTTAATACTCAAATAGGCTTAATGCAACCCCAGGAAGTGCGTCCTGTCCCCCCATCTCACACATGGTGAGAGGTGAGCTAAGCTGTCAGAGCTCACACAGCTGTCAAGGTGGCTCCTGACTGTCACCTAGACACTCATCCCCAGTCACAGACAACAGGGTGAGCAGGCCCAGAAAGGCAAGGGCCCAGAAGAGACAAGAGTGCAGATTTCTCTGTGGGGCCCAGAGATGGAAGCAAAATGGCAGACTGCAGAAAGAACACACAACTCGAGCTCCACACACGACATTTCTCTGAGGCAGTGTGAGGAACAAGGCTGACAACAGAACAAAGCCGAAACCCTCTCTCTCAAGCCTCTTAAAGGTGTGTTTTATTTGTTTGCTTTTCTTTTTCCTTTCCTTTTTTTTTTTTCACAATAATGGCACATTAAAAAAATTAACTACAAAAAAGGACCATGTCTTTGAGTCCGTGTTCACATTGTCCCGCACCCCATGGCACAAGGACTAGCCGTTGCCCTAGCCTGGGCCCGGGGCGGGCCTCTTGGAAAGGCACTGAGTCAGCGCCCTGGGACCGGGCCCCTCCAGGAGCTGGGACACTGTTCCTCTGGGCCCCACTAGAGGGCGGCCTCCTGCTTCTGAGGCCCCAGGACTCTGGCAACCCCCTCCGTCTCTCTTCCAACCAGAGCCAGGAGCTGGAAATGTTAGGGAACTTACTTTGGTCCCCACAGGGGACTCTTTAGGAATAGAGCCCTCCCCCAACCAGCAGGAGATGACACCTCAGCCCGGTCACCCCCTGGGGGTCAGGGTGTCTCTCCCAGTCCTGTTTCCAGCCCAGTGGAGCCCTGGTTCTCAGGCCCAACCCAGGCCCCTCCTCCATGCCCCATGGGCCACCCCAGCAGGAGTGACAGATGCTTGGCCCCCTTAGCTGACACCCACCATGAGCAACAGGGCTCCCCAAACCCTGGGGCCCTGGCTCAGAAGGAAGGGCTACCGGAAAAGCAAGGGGAAGGAAGTGGGAGATGGGGCTCAGAGCCAAGGCTGCCAGGAAGGAGAGAAGCGACAGAGGCTAGCTGAGGGCTCAGGAGGATCCTCAGGCTCTGCAACGAGAAGGGGGTCCTATGACATGGGGTCAGCAGGCCTGGGCAGGGGGGCCTGGGGAGAAAGGGGCAGAAAGAGGCTCCCGTCCTACTTCTGGTCACCGTGGGGGCACAGGCCCAGGTGACAAGACCTGAGCCTCCCCCCAAAGGGAAACACCACGCTGCACTCAGCCAGGTCTCAGCCCAGCCCTCATGGGAGGGAGTGACCCCACCAGCCAGGCCCTGATCAGCCCCAGCTTCCAACAGTGGCTCCCAAAGGCACCCTCCATAGGCCACCTTGACTGGCAGCTGGTAGGGGGCCTGGCTGACCCAGGGCCCGGCCTCCCCAATCCTCCTGTGCCCACCCTGCCCACCGCCCTTGGCTCTACTCCTGCTGCTCATTCATTTCCATGTCAGACACCAGAATGTTCTTCTCGGTGGCCTCGCCAGGGCCGGAGGCGCTGCGGCTGTAGCGGGCACCCTCGAAGGTCCCACGCTCCGCGCTCTGTCGCCGCCGGTAGAGGATCAAGGCAGCAGTCAGCAGGGCCAGGAGCAGCAGCACGGCCATCAGCACCACCACGAGGGCGGCTGGGTTCTCGGGGAGCGCTGCTGTAGCAAGCCCAACACTCAGCGGATAAGCCGCACTCCCGCACCCCCCCCCCCCCCCCCCCCCCGACCTGGGGCTACCCCCCACCACCCCCTGCTGCCAAGGCGGGAGAGGGCTCACCTCAGCCCTGCCTGGGACTCACCTGATGGTGAGAAGCTGCTCTCCTCAGCTGCAAGGAAGAGGGAGGGACCCATTAATCACCAAAGTCTGAGAGTAATAATGAGCAAACATGCAGAGAGCACTTCCTGAGTGCCAGCCACTCGATTAGCTCACTTGATCTCGTAGGGACTGCTATTATCCTCATTTGGCATCTGAAGAAACTGAGGCCATTGACTTTAAGGAAACTTGCCCAAGGTCACAGAGTGGGTAAGGGGTGTGCCCGGGGCTTGAACCCTGCCCATGCCCTTAACCGCTACAAAATGATGGGTTGGCTGTCTCGTTTGGAAATCCGTAGGAAGGGCCAGTCCCTTCTACAGACCCATTTGTCCTGGGAGGAGGGTTCTGGTGGGCCCGGGCCTGTCTCTTCAGGCCCTCCCATATCCGCTGTGTCACTGGCAGAATGAGAATCGAGCCGGGCCGGGCCCAGCAGCGGCCGGCTGGCCGTGCAAGGGCTGCGGGAGGCCGGGAGGCGGGTGCGCGGGCGGGCGCTCACCTCGGGGGAGCTTGCAGACGACGCCCATGGTAACGTTGGTGCAGGCGCCCGGGCGCCAGAGGCCGCTGCTGCTCTGGATCCAGTAGCAGCTGTTGTGGCTCAGCATGCTGGGGCCCAGGCCAGGGGGCCCCCAGTTGGAGTAGTTCACAGCTGTGTTGTCCTGCCAGACCAGGGTGCCTCCTGCAGGCAAGACGACACTGAGGGCGCGAGCAGGTGGAAGAGGGCAGGCCTGTTCTCGAACCCATGCTCACTCCCCCTCGAGGAGCCCCGGGGAGAGGCTGCACCTAGAGGCTTCCCCCTCCCTCCCACGTCACACACAGGGAACCCACCTTTGGGGTTGAAGTTCATGCCCAGCCAGGCACCCCGACTCTGGCCCTCAGAGCCCTGCATGTGCTCCCAGACAAACACGTTCTCCATCTCATCCAGAATGGACAGGACCGCCCCGCCCGCTGGACACAAGGGAGGCCCCCATCAGGACAGATAGTGGTCTCCCTGGGGTAGCAGACCCCCCCCAGGAGGCCCCAGCCCGCTTCTCCAGTGGCCCAAGTGCAGGGTGGTGTGGAGTGTGCCTCTGTGTGTGGGCGTCCGGGGTCCCCGACATGTAGTGCCACACGTGGGCTCCGTGTATTGGAAACTGACGGGGCGCTTCTGTGTGAGTGCCGCCTGCGGGCCGAGCGCAGCGCGGGGACAGCGTTCCCGGGGCCTCGAAGTGCCCGCTCGCCACCTGAAATGACCCCGTGGGGTCTCTGGCTTGCCCTGGCCCACCTCGCTGGCAGCGCTGCAGCGCCTCCTTGTGGCCCAGTAGCAGCTCCATGTGGAAGGAGTAGCAGTGCTCCCGGAAGGGAATCCACGCTGAGTCCGCCAGCCCTTGGGGACAGCTGCCATGGTAGCTTATTCTTCGGGGAGGAGGGGGCCCTGTGGGGGGTGCAGGATCGAGGAAGTGGCCTGGAGTCCTCCTGGGGACAGCCTGCACCCTGCCCACCCCTGAGCCTCAGCAGCTGGCCAGTTACCGCCGCTCGTGCTGCAGACGGCCCCCTGCAACTTGGTGTCGCAGCTGGCAGTGCGCCAGGTGCCGTCCACGTCCACGTAGGCACAGCCCCCTGGCTGCTGGGGCTCCCCGTCCTGCCAGCTTGTGTAGCTCAGTGGCTCCTCGGAGACCCAGGAGTACCGTCGGGAGCCCTGGGCAGGAGGGAGCCGTCAGGGTGGGAGGAAGAGGGAAGGGGGCT
>ML107802.1:0-46733 GCA_003697995.1 Taxidea taxus jeffersonii
TTATTTATATATAAATATATTATTTATATATATATAAATAAATATATTAGAACTGCTTCAGGGTAAATTGAAGACAAGACATTGTATTTCAATGTGTGTATCCTAAAACAAGACCATTGTCTTCCATAGTCACAGTATAATTATTAATGTCAGGAAATTAATATCAATAAAATACTATCAAATAATCTATAGAACTCATTCAATTTCACCAACTATCTCAACAAAAGAGAATCTCAGGGTATGTATTATATTTAGTTGTAATATTTCTTTCATTTCATGGATATTTTGAAAAAGTACAATCTCATGATTTTGTAAAATGCCCTAAAATTGGGTCTGTCTAATTGTTCCCTATGATTAGATTCAACACATGCATTTTGGGGCCAGAACATCATAGAAGTGATGTTCTTTTCTTCTAAGTACAACATATAAAGAGGCACATGATGTCAGCTTGTCCCACTGCTGGTGATCTTAATTTTGCTCATTTGCTTCAGGTAGTATCTGTTGAATTCTTCTCTGTAATATTACTATTTGGGGCCTTTTAATTAGTAAGTATCTTGGGGGGGTGGGGTGCCTAGGTGGATTAGTTGGTTAAGTCCAACTCTTGATTTCGACTCAGGTCATGATCTCGGGGTCCTGAGATTGAGCCCTGCTGAGCATGGAGCCTGCCTGAGATACTCTCTCTCCCTCTGTGCCCTCCCTTCCTACTCACACACATGAATGCATGCGTCCTGGCTCTCTCTGAAAAACAAAAAAAATAAGTATCTTGTGGGAACACAGGTTGAGGCTCTGTAAATATCCCGGTACTTTTCACACTTTGAACCACTGCTTCATATTGCTTTATTTTTTTAAAAGATTTTATTTATTTATTTTGAGAGAGAGAGCTCACGCAAGCAGGGGGAGGGGCAGAGGCAGAGGGAGAAAATCTCAAGCAGACTGCACTGAGTGCAGAACCCCACATGGGGCTCAATCTCACGACCTCGAGATCATGACCTGAGCTGAAACCAAGAGTTGGCCACTCAGTAACTGAACTACCAGGCACCCAGTATGCACTGATCTTTGACTGAATTAAATATTATTATGAAGATTGACAAATGGTGACTTTTGGAATTCCATCCCACTCATTGGCTGGCTTTCTATGGTTAGAAGAGCTTTTCCTTCTTCTCCATGCATGTATGGATACTTGTCTGTGTGTGTGTTTCTTTGTGGGAGTCATGAGTTCTGATTTTATTCAGTGGGTTATAATGCTTACCTATCATTATTTATAATATATATAATAATAATAATCAAATGATCATTATTTAGATGATTATTTAGATGATCAAATGGTCCCAGATTTGGCCTTAGTGAGCCACTTCATGTTGGTTCCTGTGCCCTTCTGACATATCCTTATTTCTCTGAGAGCTTTATTTTATGGCACACACAAAAAATGTCCCTTCCTTAGTACCAGCCATTTCTCTAAGGAGCCCTAGTTGCTATTAGTGGAGTATTTAGAAAGCAAGATTTGGCCTGTAGGTAGGTCATCATTTTTAGGCACTCTCAGCAGACAGAGGTAAAAAGAAGACTTAAACACACATACATGCAGACATCCACAACTATTTCTCTATCTACCCTTTTATCTTGGCATTTCTCATCCTCAAGATATTGACATTTTGGATCGGATAATTCTTTGTTGGGAGAAGTGGGGGGAACAGTGCCATCCTCTGCATTGTAGGATGTTTAGCATCACCCCTAGCTCTTCAGTGGATGCCAGTGGTATACCTCACCTCCCAGATGTGAAAACCAGAATGGCTGGAGTTTGGTAGAGGGAATTGATTTTAAAGGACACAAGAGAACTTTTTAAGATTATATCTTAATTATGGTGGTAGCTCTAAAGTTCTCAAAAGTTGACAAACTATACTTTTGGAGGGTGAAAATTTTCCATATGAAAGTTATACAACCATAAACATGAGTTAAGACAAATCTCTGTAAGATAAAAAGAGCTATTGCTTTGATACCTAGATAAGTAAATTGAGGCTAAAAAAAAAAAAAAAATCTAAATGGTCTGTTAAAAACCACCCTAGGGGGAAATGGCAGAGGTGGTGCTTCAGTCCAGATCACTGAACTCTCATCTGAAGCTTGTTCATGATATTACATGTTTTAATCTAATACAAGCACATTTATGAACTTTCTTCATCAATACTATAATATGAAGAGGATTTAGACTTCAATTGTATCCTTCCACTGGAGTCATATTACATTCATTAGACCAACAGGTAAAAGTTGTAGCAAATCAGACTTTTAGATCAACATAAAAACCTACTTGAACAATGAGGACTTCCTGAAACAGGCTGCTTATTGATAGTGACCAGGTAAAAGCCAACAGGCCAGAGAAAGTAGAGCAGGGGAGGAGACTGAGGAGCTTGAATACACACACAGTGGCAGCAGCTTGTCTCTAATTGTCCAGTCATCACTCCTGCTTTATAAAGAGGTAAAAGACATGTATTGACCCTGATAATGTGAAGTATAGCCCTAAGGCCTATGAATGTTGCAAAGATGAAAAAGACATAACCGCTACCTTGAAGTTGCATATAATAAAATGTTAGAATCTATACCTGCAGAAAGTGATTGCACATGTGATGTTCTAAAAGCAAATACACAGCATAATAGAGTTAAATATACTTTATATAGCCCATATAAGGAAAAGTAAAGATTACTACCATCTCAATCAACAATATAAAATGCTTGTGAAAATTGTGATAGACATTAAGAAAAATCTACAGTGATTAAAATTAAGCTAATTTAATTAACCAGAGATGGAATATAAAGCTTTTTCTCACTCTTTATGGATTTCATTTTAAATCATTATGTTAGAGTGGTAGGATTAGGTGGTTTGAGCCTTTTGGTTATGACTGTAAAGTATTTTAATTTTAAAGCCTGTAGGGTAAAGAAATGCAGCTAATTACTGTGTATATAAGGGCAGGGTAAACATCCACTGGGCTGGGACTCAACTAAAGCCTCTGAACTCAAGGACAGAATTTAGTCCTTATCATTTGAAATAACAGCATCCTCCCTCATAATTGTAAGATCAATGACTGACAACATAATTAGTATATCAGGTAATCAAGGTAAAAGCTTTTACATATCTAATTAGAGTATATTCTGTTGCTTGGAATACATGCCAAAGGTATTAAACTAATCTTCTTTACTTAAAGATGATAGCTGAATCTTAGGAAACTAATATGTATAAACTGTATTCCTCACTTCATAAATACTAGAAGGCAATGAATAAATCAATACTAATTATGATTATAGTTTTAGAGCACAGTAAGGATGAACAACTATCCTTTTAGAAAGAGCATCAGTTTGAATACCTAAAACCTAATCAACTATCTGACTCTGTGTCACTCACATCTTTTCAATCTAACTTTTAGATATGTATTAGAGAAAAATTCCAAATACTTACAAATCACAGAGCTAGTCTGGTCACCAACCAAAATGTCTGTCTATGGCAGCTTAGTGTCAGAATCATATAGGCCTAGTTTGAAGTCTGTGCTATGAGATGTAGACCTTTGACAACTTTTACAGTAAGTATTTTTGCTTTGCCTGCACACCATGTCTTTGAGTCATAGTGCATAGTGCTTTCATTTTCCTTTGGAGAGTCCTCCTACTCTGTTAACATACAGTCTGGGTGGGACTGTAGAATTTGTATTCCAACCTTGCCTGTCACAGACTGAGTTCAAGGACAAGATGGTCAATACCTATACATCATTCCTTGCAAAGTAGTAACATGTCTAAAGATGAGAATGTGAGTCAGGCAAAGACAAGAAGAGTACTCTCCATGGTTAATATAATTGCTAAGTCAATGGTGGTCATTTTGATACTGAGCCAGCATACACATGAGAGGTAAGCCACCAAACAAAAGCAGAACTCGTGCTCTGCATGTGGAAAGAAACAGAGAGCTCTAATAACATTGCTTAATTTCAAACCTATGTGTGCCAAAAAGCTAGAATGACCCATCAAAATTCCTAGTAAAAAGATCATAATACTGGGGCACCTGGGTGGCTCAGTGGGTTAAAGCCTCTGCCTTCAGCTCAGGTCATGATCCCAGGGTCCTGGGATGGAGCCCCCACATCAGGCTCTCTGCTCAGCAGGGAGCCTACTTCCTCCTCTCTCTCTGCCTGCCTCTCTGCCTACCTGTGATCTCTGTTTGTCAAATAAATAAATAAAATCTTTAAAAAAAAAAAGATCAAAATACTCATTTGCTCAAGCAAGCAACAAGAGAATCTTGACTCATACAACCTGCCTAGTATTTCTATGCCTTGGTTTCCTAGTTTGTAAAATTAAACATGAAAGTTACTGTTTTATAGAATCATTGAAATTAAAACAATTGCTGTTTTACCCCTTTTAATATTTGTGGTGACTGTATGAAATAAGTGTTAATTTTATCTCCATTTTAAAGATAAGAAAAGTGAAGCTTGGAGAGGTTAAAGAATTTGCCCAAGGTCATTTATTAGTCAGGGTAATCAGCATTAATTAATGTAAAAATATCTCTAAATGCTCTATAATGAGGGTGCCTTTCTTTCCTATACAAGAAGAAATAGATTATCTAAACAGGCCTACATTGATTAAAGAGATTTAATCAATAATTAATAACTTTCCTAAACATTAGAAATAATCAGACCCAAATGGTTTCAAAGGTGAATTCTACAAAACATTTAAGGAAGAAATTATATATATTCTCTACATTCTCTCTGAAAAGATGGAAAGAGAAGGAATATTTCCTAATGTATTCTTTTTTTTAGCACTTTTTAAAAAATATTTTATTTATTTATTTGACAGAGACAGGCACAGCGAGAGAGGGAACACAACCAAGGGGAGTGGGAGAGAGAGAAGCAGGCTCCCTGCTGAGCAAGGAGCCTGATGTGGGGCTCGATCCCAGGACCCTGGGATCATGACCTGAGCCAAAGGCAGACACTTAATGACTGAGCCACGTAGGGAGCCCACGTACCCCCATGTAGGGAAGGGAGCCCATGTACCCCTTCCTAACTTTTTCTATGAGGGCAGATTACCTTCATATCAAACCAAACAAAGAAATTACAAGAAAACTACATACCAATGTCTCTCATGAAAATAGATGCAAAAATCCTCAAAAAAAATATTAGAAACTAAATACAAGAAGGTATGAAAAGAGTTATATAGTATGACATATTAGGATTTATCCCCAGGATGCAGGTAAGTACAATGTTCAAAAATCAATTAACATAATCCATTATCTCAACAGGCTAAATAAGAAAAATCACATTATTTATCAACAGATGCAGAAACAGCATTTAACAAAATACAATACCCATTCATGATTTTTTAAAAAATTTCGCAAAGTAGAATGGAAACTTCCTCAGCTTGATAAAGAACATCTACAAAAAATCTACAGCTAACATTATACTTATTTGTGAGAACCTAGTTTTCCTTCTGAAACAGGAAGAAGAAGAGAAGGATGTTTTCTCTTACCACTCTTTTCCAACATTTTGGTGGAAGTCCTAGCTAATGAAATAAGACAAGAAAAGGAAATAAAATGTGTATCGACCAGGAAAGAAGAAATAAAAATGTCTTTGTTCACAAATGACATGACTGTTTAAGTAAAAAATTCAAAAGAATTAATAATCTTTATTAATTCTAATAAGAAATTAGTTGCAAGGTTGCAGAATACAAAGTTAATATATAAAAATCAATTGCTTTCTTATATACCAGAAATGAACAAGTGACATTTTAAAATTTAAAACAATTCCATTTGCATTAGTACCCCAAAAAGAAAATGTTTAAGTATAAGTCCAACAAAATACAAGATCTATATGAGAAAAACTACAAAACTCTGATAAATGAGAGGGGGGAGGAGGCAAGATGGCAGAAAAGTAGGGGACCTCGTTTCATCTGGTCCTTTGAATTTAGCAAGATAACTATCAAATCACTCTGAACACACATGAATTCAACCTGAGATATAAGAAAAGAATATCTGGAACTCTACAAATAGAAAAACAACACTTTTTCAAGACAGGAGGTCCAGAGAAGTGAATCTGAGGGGATATGGGGGAGGGAACCTAAGTAAGCCAGTTGTCAGAAAGTGATATAGCCCTGGAGCACAAAATCAGAACTCTTAGAAATCTGCTCTAGTGAGAGGCATCCCTGCCTGAAAGGTGCTCAGGTGGTGAAAACAGCTGAGGTGAGCACCTGAAAGATGCTTTTCACCTTTCAGGTGCTCAGGTGGTGGCAGAACTCTAGGTAGGACACTGTGGTCTCAGGATCCCAGGAGTCACAGAAATAAGGAGGTACCTAAGCCAGTAGAGTTCCCAAGCACTGGAGCAAGGAAACTGGTTACAGTCAGTGAGCCCAGGAGGGGGTTTTGAGCTTGGTTCTCCATAAACTGCAAGCTGCACTTCAATTAGGTAACAAATTTCTGAGTGGGAACCATGCAAAGAACAGGAACACAGGACCCCTCTGCCTTCCCCTGGGAGGAGTGGAGCAGGTTTGCACAGGACCAGGTAATAGCTCTCAGGGCAGGGGCCCTATAAAGGACAGTAATGGTAATCCTCTGTCTTCCCCCAGGAGGGACAGAGTGGGTGCATGCACAGTTCAGGGACCATTCTCTTCACCAGGCTTGACAAAGTGTAGTAGAAACTCAGGACCCTCCACCTTCCATGGGGAAGATCTGTGACAGTGCACACTGCAGGAGTCTGCAGAGTTTGGCACACACAAACATGAAGACCATTTATCCCTGAGGGTTTACTGAAGAGAGGGGACTGCAATCTTTCAGCTAGAGACTGGGGTGCCACCTTCTAATCTTGATCCTCTAAAGAGGCACAGAAACCTTCAGGGAACAAAAGCCACACAGAGGACCAGCTTACACTGAGCCCAGCCCTCTGGTAAGGGGTGGGTTGTACAACTCCTCCCAGGCAGACACCTGAGAAGCAGTGCAGCAGGCCTCTTCTCCAGAAAACCAACTGGAAGAACAGGTGTGCAGCAACTTTATGGACCACATAGGACTGTAAAACTCCAACAGTAGGGAAATATAGTATATAGAATTCACAGAACTCGAGTTTTTTTCTCATGATATGTTTATCTTTCAGTTTAAAATTTTCCGTTTCTTTTTTTTTTTTCATTTTTCCCCTTTCAACTAGTTTCATATTTTATCAATTCTTTGTTTGTGAGTCTTTTTTTTATTTTCATTTTTATATTTACATTTTATAGATATATTCTTCATTTTTGGCTTCCTTTCACTCTATTCAAGTAAGTAAATACACACACACACATAAAATTTTCATTTCTTTACAGTTTTGGGATTTAGTGTCTTCTAACACATAGGCCAAAATATACTCAGGAACAAGTGGATCACCCTGTTTTGTCCACCCTGTGAGATTATATTCTCTCTCTCACCCCCCTCCTTTCTTCTTTTTCTTTTTCTTTTGCTTTTATTTTTTGGTTTCTGACCTCTTTGGATTTATCTAGTGTTTATTTTGATTGGGTCATGGTTGATATTTTTTTTAATTTGTTAATTTTTTAAAAAATTTTTAATTTTTAAATAAACATATAATGTATTTTTAGCTCCAGGGGTACAGGTCTGTGAATCACCAGGTTTACACAATTCACAGCACTCACCACAGCACCCCCCCAATGTCCATAACCCCACCACCCTCTCCCGACCCCCCCTCCCAGCAACCCTCGGTTTGTTTTGTGAGATTAAGAGTCTCTTGTGGTTTGTCTCCCTCCTGATCCCATCTTGTTTCATTTATTCTTTTCCTACCCCTCAAGCCCCCCACGTTGCATCTCCACTTCCTCATATCAGGGAGATCATATAATAGTTGTCTTTCTCCAAATGGATATTTTTTATTCTTTTCACTCGTTCATCCATTCCTCTCTGGGCAAAATGACTAGAAGGAGGAATTCAAAACAAAAGTAACACCTGGAGGTAATACACTCTGCCAAAGATCTAATCGACATGGATATAAGTAAAATGTCAGAGATGGAATTCAGGATAACAATTAGAGTTACTAGCTGGGCCTGAAAAAAGCATAAAAGGCATTAGAGAATATCTTTGTGCAGAAATGAGATCTAATCAAGTTGAAGTTAAAAATGCTCTGAGATGCAGTCTAAATTAGATGGTCTAATAGTTAGGGTAAATGAGGCAGAAGAGAAGTGACATAGAAGACAGATAATGGAAAGGAAAGAAGCTGAGGAAAACAGAGAAAAACAACTAATGAGGAGAGACTTCAAGAAATCAGCAATGCCATAAAATTATACAATATCAGAACTATGGGGGTTTCTGAGGGAGATGAAAAAGAGAGAGGGCCAGAAGGTATGTATGAACAAATCACAGCTGCAAACTTCCCTAATCTTGGGAAGGAAACAGCCATTAATGTCCCAGAGGTACAACACGCAATCATATAATAGTGAAGTTTGCAAATTTCAAAGATAAAGAGAAAATCCTGAAAGCCACTTGAGATAAGAGGTCCCTTACCCACAGGGGTAGGAACATTAAACTGGCAACAGACCTATCCACAGAGATGGCAAGCCAGAAAAGGATGGCAGGATATATTTAGGGTACTAAATGAGAAAAACATGCAGCCAAGAATACTTTATCCAGGGGCGCCTGGGTGGCTCAGTGGGTTAAAGCCTCTGCCTTCAGCTCAGGTCATGATCCCAGGGTTCTGGGATTGAGCCCCACATCGGGCTCTCTGCTCAGCAGGGAGCCTGCTTCCTCCTCTCTCTCTGCCTGCTTCTCTGCCTACTTGTGATCTCTGTCTCTCAAATAAATAAAATAAAATCTTTTTTAAAAAAAGAGTACTTTATCCAGCAAAGTTGTCATTCAGAATGGAAGGAGAGACAAAGAGCTTCCAGGACAGACAAAAACTGAAAGAATATGTGACTACCAAGCCGGCTCTGCAAGATATATGAAGGGGGATCCTGTAAGCAAGGAGAGAGCCCAAGAGTAACACAGACCAGAAGGAAACAGAAAAAATCTACAGAAACAAGGATTTTACAGGTAATACAATGACACTAAATTCATATCTTTTAATAGTTACTCTGAATGTAAATGAGCTATATGCTCCAATCAAAAGACAAAGGATATCGGATTGGATGGAAAAGAAGATCCATCCATTTGCTGTCTATAAGAGACTCATTTTAGACCTAAAGTCACTCCAGACTGAAAGTGAGGGGGTGGAGAACAATTTACCATGCCAAAGGAACTCAAAAGAAAGCTGAGGTAGAAATCTTCATATCAGATATATTAGATTCTAATCCAAAGACTGTAGTAACAGATGAAGAGGGAACTATATCATACTTAAAGAGTCTACCCAACAAGAAGATCTAACAATTATAAATATTTATACCAGTAATTTGGAAGCAGCCAATTACATCAATGAATTAATAACCAAACTAAAAAAACACATTGAAAATGATACATTAACAGTAGGTAACTTCAATAGCCCACTCACAGAAATGGACAGATCATCTAAGCAAATCAATAAGGAAACAGGGCTTTGAATGATACACTGGGCCAGATGGACTTCTCAGATATATACAGAGCATTCCATCCTAAAGCAACAGAATACACATTCTTCTCAAGTGCACATGGAACTTTCTCTAGAATAGATCACATACTGGGTCATAAATCAGGTCCCAACTGATACCAAAACACTGGGATTATTCCCTGCATATTTTCATACCACAAAGCTTTGAAATTTGAACTCAATCAGAAGAGGAAATTTGGAAGGAACTCAAACACTTGGAGGTTAAAGTGCATCCTACTAAAGAATGAATGGGTCAATCAGGAAATTAAAGAAGAATTTAAAAAATTCCATGGAAAATAATGAAAATGAAAACACAACTGTTCAAAACATTTGGGATACATCAAAGTTACTCCTAAAAAGGAAGTACATTGAAATACAAGCCTCTCTCAAAAATAAATAAATAAATAAAAAATCTCAAATACACAAGCTAAACTTTCACCTAAAGGAGCTGGAGAAAGGACAGCAAATAAACCCTGAACCAAGCAGGAGAAGAGAAATAATAAAGGTTAGAGCAGCAATCAATGAAATAGAAACCAGAAGAAAAGTAGAACAGATCAATGAAACTAGAAGCTGCTTCTCTGAAAGAATTAATAAGAGTGATAAACCTCTGGCAAGGCTTATCCAAAAGAAAAGAGAAAGACCCAAATTAATAAAATCATGAATGAAAGGGGACAAATCACGAACAACACCAAGGAAATACAGACAATTTTAAGAACATATTATGAGCATCTATATGACAACACATTAGGCAATCTGGAAGAAATGGATGCATTCCTAGAAACTTGTAAACTACCAAGACTGAAACAGGAAGAGGTAGAAAATGTGAGTGGACCAATAACCAGGAAGGAAATTGAAGCAATAATCAAAAACCTCCCAAAAAACAAGAGTCCAGGGCCAGATGGCTTCCCAGGGGAATTATACCAAACATTTAAAGAAGAAAAAATAATATCTATTCTACTGAAGCTGTTTCAAAAATAGAAATGGAAGGAAAACTTCCAAACTCCTTCTATGAGGTCAGCATTACCTTGATCCCAAAACTAGACAAAGACCCCATCAAAAAAGTCAAAATACAGACCAATATCTCTGATGAACATGGATGTCAAAATAATCACCAAATAACTCGCCAATAGAATCCAACAGTACATTAAAAGGATATTTGCCAGACCAAGTGGAACTTATTCTTGGCTGCAAGGGTGGTTCAAGATTCACAAATCAATACATGTGATAGATCCATTAATAAAAGAAAAGACAAGAACTAAATGATCCTCTCTATTGATGCAGAAAGAGCATTTGACAGAATACAGCATCCTTTCTTGACTAAAACTCTTCACAGTGTAAGAAGAGAGGAAACATACCTTAATGTCATAAAAGCCATCTACAAAAAGCCCACAGTGAGTATCATTCTCAATGGGGAAGAACTGAGAGCTTTTCCTCTAAGATTATGAACATGACATGGATGCCCACTCTCACCACTGTTGTTCAACATAGTACTAGAAGTCCTAACCTCAGCAATCGGACAACAAAAAGAAATAAAAAGAATTCAAATTGGCAAGGAAGAAGTCAAACTCTCACTCTTCACAGTTGACATGATACTCTATGTGGAAAACCCAAGACTCCACCCAAAAATTGACAGAACTCATACAGCAATTCAGCAACGTGGCAGGATACAAAATCAATGCGCAGAAATCAGTTGTACTTCTATGCACTAAAAATGAGATTGAAGAAAGAGAAATTAAGGAATCGATCCCATGTATAATTGCACCAAAAACTAAGATACCTAGGAGCAAACCTAACCAAAGAGGTAAAGAATCTGTACTCTAAAAACTACAGAACATTTATGAAAGAATTTGAGGAAGACACAAAGAGATGGAAAACCATTCCATTTTCAAGGATTAGAAAAATAAATATTGTTAAAATGTCTGTTACCCAGAGCAATCTACACATTCAGCACAATCCCTATCAAAATACCACTGCACTTTTCACGAAGCTGGAACAAATAATCATAAAATTTATATGGAACTGGAAAAGACCCTGAATAGCCAGAGGAATGTTGAAAAAGAAAACCAAAGCTAGGGGCATCACTATCCCTGACTTCAAGGTAGATTACAAAGCTGTGATAATCAAGACAGCATGGTACTGGCACAAAACCAGACACATACTTCAAAGGAATAGAACAGAGAGCCAAGAAATGGACCCTCAACTCTGTGGTCACCAATCTTTGACAAGGCAGGAAAGAATATCAACTGAAAAAAGAACAATCTCTTTAATAAATGATGCTTGGAAAATCGGACAGGCACATGCAGAAGAATGAAACTGGATCATTCTCTTTCACCATACACAAAGATAAACTCAAAATGGATGAAAGATCTCAATATGAGATAGGAATCCATCAAAATCCTAGAGGAGAACACACGCAGCAACTTCTGTGACCTCAGCTGCAGCAACTTCTTGCTAAGCATGTCTCTAAAGGCAAGAGAAACAAAAGCAAAAATGAACTATTGAGACTTTATCAAGATAAAAAGCTTCTGTACAGCAAAGGAAACAGTCAAAAAACTAAAAGGCAACCTACAGAATAGGAGAAGATATTTTCAAATGACATACCAGATAAAGGGCTAGTCTCCAAGATCTATAAAGAACTTACCAAACTCAACACCCCAAAAATCAAATAATCCAGTAAAGAAATGGGCATAAGATATGAACAGACATTTCTCCAAAGAAGACCTACCAATGGCCAACAGACACGTGAGAAATGCTCAACATCACCTTGTCATCAGAGAAATACAAATCAAAACCACAATATGATACCACCTTACACTAGTTAGAATGGCTAAAATTAACAAGACAGGAAACAACAAATGTTGGCAAGGTTGTAGAAAAAGGGGAACCCTCTTACACTATGGAAGGGAATGCAAACTGGTGCAGCCATTCTGGAAAACAGTATGGAGGTTCCTCAAGAAGTTAAAAATAGAGCTACCCGACAACCCAGCAATTGCACTACTGGTTGTTTACCCCAAAGATACAGATGTAGTGAAATGAAGGGGCACCTGCTCCCTAATGTTCATAGCAGCACTTTCCAATAGCCAAACTGTAGAAGGAGTTAAGATGTCCTTCAACAAAAGAATGTACAAAGAAGATGTGGTATATAGATATATATAGATAGATAGATAGATGTATATAGATATACAGATATAGATATTTATATACACACACACATACATACAATGGAATATTACTTAGCCATCAGAAATAATGAATAGAAGGGAGGAGTCAAGATGGCGGAGAAGTAGGAGGCTGAGACGACATCAGCCAGCAGGAGATCAGCTAGATAGCCTATCAAACCATTCCGAACACCTACAAATCCAACAGGAGATCGAAGAGAAGAAAAACAACAATTCTAGAAACAGAAATAATGAATACCTATCATTTACATCAATGTGAATGGAACTGGAAGATATTATACCAAGTGAAATAAGTCAATCAGAGAAAGACAATAATCATATGTTTTCAGTCATATGTGGAATACAAGAAGCAGTGTAGAAGATAATAAGGAAAGGGAGGGAAAACTGGATAGGAAGAAATCAGAGAGGGAGAAAAACCATGAGAGGCTCTTAACTCTGGAAACAAAGTTGCTAGGTTGCTGAAGGGGAGATGGGTTCAGACATGGGGTAATTTGGTGATGGGCATTAGGGAGGGCACATGATGTGATGAGCATTGGGTGTTACACACAACTAATGAATTATTAAACACTACATCTGAAACTAATGATGTACTATATGTTGGCTAATTGAATTTAAATAAAAGAAAAAAAGAAAAACCGATAAATAAAATCAATGAAGGATTAAATAAATGTTCATGGATAGAAATACTCAATATTGTCCAGATGTCAGTTTTTTTCAACTTGATCTATATATTCAGTGCAATCAAAAGCCCAGGCTTATTTTGTGGACATTAAGAAATTCATTCTAAAGTTTATATGGAGGGATAAAAAATCAAGAATAACCAACCTAACACTGAAGGAGAACAAAGTTGGAGAACTAACACTACCTGACTTTAAGACTGAGTATAAAGTTTGGGGTGCCTGGGTGGCTCAGTGGGTTAAGCCTCTGCCTTCGGCTCAGGTCATGATCTCAGGGTCCTGGGATCGAGTCCCGCATCGGGCTCTCTGCTCAGCAGGGAGCCTGCTTCCCCCCTTCTCTCTGCCTGCCTCTCTGTCTACTTGTGATCTCTGTCTGTCGAATAAATAAATAAAATCTTAAAAAAAGACTTAGTATAAAGTTTATAATAATTAATATAAAACAGTATTAGTGAAAGAATAGACAAATAGATGAATGGAACAGAACAGATGATTCACATAAAAATAGTAAACTGACTTTGACAATAGAATGGAACAAAGATAATTTTTCCAACAAGTGGTGCTGGAAAACTGGACCATCACATTAAAAAAAAAAACCATAGACCTTAAACTTTTAACCAAAATTAGCTCAAAATAAACCGCTTACCTAAATGTAGAACAAAAGTATAAAACTCCTAGAATATAGCATAGGATAAAATCTAGATGATTTTGGGTTTGACATTGACCTTATTACATGTAACGTCAAAGATATAGTCCATGAACAAAAGAACTGATCAGAGGAACTTTATTAAAATTAAAAATTTCTTCTCTGTGAAAGGTAAAGAAATAATGAAAGAACTAACCAAAGACTGAGAGAAAATATTTGCAAAATACATATCTAGTACACATCTAATAGCCAAAAGGTACAAAGTATTCTTAAAACTGAAGAATAAGAAAACCAACAACCTCACTAAAAAATGAGCTAAAAACTTTAACAGATACTTCACCAAAGAAGTTATACAGGTGGAAAATAAGCATATGAAAAGATATTCCACAACAAATCTCCTCATGGAAATGCAAATTAAAACAACGACATGTCATTTCATGTCTATGAGAATGACCGAAATCCAGAACACTGATATTATCAAAATCTGGTGATGATATAGTGCAACAGAAATTCTCATTTATTGCGGTAAAAATGCAAAATGGTACAGCCTCTTTGGAAGACAGTTTGGCAGCTTCATTCAAAACTAAACATACTCTTACCATATAATCCAGCAATCACACTTCTTGGTATTTACCCAAAGGAGGTGAAAACTTACATTCAAACAAAAACATGCACATAGATGTTTGTAACATCTTTATTCATAACAGCTAAAACTTGGAAGCAACCAAAATGTTCTTCAGCTGGTGAATGGATAAACTGTAGTACTTTCAGACAATGAAATATTATTCAATGTGAAATGAGCTATCAAGCCCTGAAAAGATATGGAAGAATCTTAAATGCATATTATTAACTGAGAGAAACCAATCTTAAATGACTACATACTGTATGATTCCAATTATATTACATCCTGAAAAAGGCAAAACTATGGAGATAATAAAAAGATCAGTGGTTGCCAGAGGTTTGAGGGAGTAATAGATGATCAGGCAGAGTACAGAAATTTTAGGGTGGTAAAAATACTATAGTGGTGGATACATATTATGTATGTCCAAATCCATAAAATGCACTACACTAAAAGCAGGTCCTAATGTGGGAACTATGAGCTTCAGGTGACAATGACGTTTTAATGTAGATTCATAATTGTAACAAAATGTACCACTCCTGCCAAAGATGTTGATAATGGGGGAGACTATGTGTGGGGGCTTAACTTTTCAATAAACTTAAAACTTCTCTAAAAAGTAAGTTCTTTCTTTTTCAAAAGGGACATGGTCAGACTGTATTTAGTTCAAGTTTCTGCAATCCTTAAAATTCTCCAAGCCTTTACAGAGACCTTACTTTTTATTATTTTAGTGTTACCATTTATTAGCAAAAAGTGAGTCGATGATGAATAGTCACATAGAAAGACTAGAAATTACTCTACAATCCAATATCTTATAAACCCAGTCCAAAAAGAAATCTTTTCATATCACCATTTTAGGATACTATTTTGTCTTTCTTATATTCAATTTATTTTAAGTAAGGTGTTCACATTTCTAATCCATGAACATTCCTACAAATACACACACACACACACACACACACACGTTTCAACTTCCCAGTGCCTACTCAACTTTTGCCACATTTTCCCACCAAAAGCAGTCCTTGAGGAGACATCCCATAGATCAAGAAGAAAAAACATTCCACTGAGTTGAATTCATCAATATGAGATGATTTTCTGCAATAAGTAACACTTTCAAATAACTATTACTTGTCATTAATAAAAGTTCTTTCCTTTCTTTTTTTCTCCCCCTACCCCACAGGGGAAGGCAATATTCTTCCTCTTTCTTTCTCCCTTCCTTCCTTCCTTCCTTCCTTCCTTCCTTCCTTCCTTCTTTCCTTTCCTTCTTTCCTTTCCTTCTTTCTTTCTTTCTTTCATCTATTTATTTTACAATTTGACCAGCAAAAAAGATTTTGTTTTTATTTGAGAGTGAGTAAGAGAGAAAGCATGAGCAGGAGGAGGGTCAGAAGGAGAGACAGAAGGGAGCCTGAAGCAGGGCTTGATTCCAGGACTTCTGGATCATGACCTGAGGGGAAGTCAGATGCTCAACCTACTGAGCCACCCAGGCACCCTAATAAAAGTTATTTTCATGATTGATGTTTCGTATCTAGAAATACAATTGATTTTTGATCTGTAATTTCATTTTGTGGTTTTGTATTTTTCATAACGATTTTATCAAGTTTATGCTGGTTTCATAAAATAAATTAAAAAGTATTCCCTCCTAAATGAAACAAGATGGGATCAGGAGGGAGACAAACCATGAGAGACTCTTAATCTTACAAAACAAACTGAGGGTTGCTGGGGGGCATGGGGGTAGGGAGAGGGTGGTTGGATTATGGACATTAGGGAAGGTATGTGCTATGGTGAGTGCTGTGCAGGGTATAAAACTGGAGATTCACATTACCCCTGGGGCTAATAATACATTACATGTTAATAAAAAAAAATAAAATATGATGCAATTTTTTTTAAAAAGTATTCCCTCCTCCTATTGTTTCTGAAATAATCTGGGCAGATTTGTATTATTTCTTCCTTAAATATTTGATAGAATTCTTATGAAGGCATCTGGGCCTGGAGGTTTCTTTGTGGGTAAATTTTAAATTATAAATTTCATTTCTTTAACAAATACAGGGCTGTCAATATTTTCTATTTCTTCTGTGTCACCTTTTATTTCAGTTGTGGTTTTCAAGGAATTTAACCATTGCATAAACTTGTTCATAATATTTCATTATTAAGCTTTTCCTTCTTATAGGATTTTTAATTTCTAAAATTGTTAATTTGTCTCCATCGCCTTTCCTATCCTCTACCTCCCCTTTCTTTTTTTTCTCTTTCATCACCTTTGCAAGGATTTATCAATTTCATTATTCTATTTAAATAATTAACTGAATTTTATTGATTTTTAAATTTTGTCTTTTTCTTTCATTGATTTCTTACTCACCTGTCCCTTCTTTTTATTTATTTGGGTTTAATTTACTCTTTTATTAGCTAAGAAGCTAATAAATTTTTCTTTTATAATATAGGCATTCAAAGGAAGAAATTTCTTTCAAAGTTCTGCTTTAAATGTAGCCACTCTGGGGTGCCTGGGTGGCTCACTTGGGTAAGTGCCTTCAGTTCAGTTCAGATCATGATCCGAGGGTCCTGGGATCAAGTTTTACATTGGACTCCCTGCTCAGCAGAGAGCCTGCTTCTCTCTCTCCCTCTGCCTGCTGCTCTGCTTACTTGTGCTACCTCTCTGTCAAATAAATAAATAAATTCTAAATATAGCCACTCTGGAAAACAGTATGGAGGTTCCTCAAAAAGTTAAAAATAGAACTGCCCAGCAATTACAATACTAGTTATTTACCCAAAGGACACAAACATACTTATTTAAAGGGACACGTTTGTTTGTTTGTTTATTTATTTATTTATTTATTTATTTAAAGGGACTGATGTTTATAGCAGCATTATCAACAATAGCCAAATTATGGAAAGAACCCAAATGTCCATCAATTGATGAACAGATAAAGAAGATGTAGTATATATACACATACAATGGAATACTACTCAGCCATCAAAAAGAATGAAATCTTTTTGTATTATAAAAGTGCTATAGTGTATTACACTGAGCAAAATAAATCAGTCAGAGAAAGAAATACCATATAATATCGCTCATATGTGGAATTTAAGAAACAAAACAGGTGAACATAGAGAAAGAAAACAAAAAGAGAGAGGAAAGAAAACCATAAGAGACTCTTAACTATAGAGAACAAACTGAGGTTTTCTGGAAGGGAGGTGGATGGGGGATGGGCTAAATGGGTGATGGGTATTAAGGAGTGCACTTGTTGTGATCAGGGCTGGGTGTTTTATGTAGGTGATGAATCACTAAATTCTACTCCTGAAACCAGTATTACACTATATGTTAACCAACTAGAATTTAAATAAAAACTTGAAACAAAAAAAAAAGAAAATCAATTTGATCTATATTGAGTAGATAAAATTTACATCAATCTGTTCAAATAAATTATAGCCTACACACACATTTGCCAAAAATGTGGATGTACATGGATAAAATTATGCATATTTTATCCAGTCTTATATTTATACATAGCTTATATGAAGATTTGTAACAAAAAATAAGGGTAATTATAGATAACATATAAGCAATTAATATTATTAAAAATAAAATCAATTGTAAAAAAATTTTAAAAATAGATGCATCTCACACACTTTGAGATTTTGTGTTTCTATTAACATGCCATTTAAAATATTTTCTTATTTTACTTGTGATTTCTTCAGTTCATGATTATTTTTCAGTGTGTTATTTAATTTGCAAATATTTGGGGACTTTCTAATATTTTAGTGTCAGTGATTTCAAATTTAATTCTTTCCTGGTCATAGAACATACATTGTACTATTTCAATTATTTAATTACTAAGACTTAATTATGTGACTCAGTATACGGTTTATCTAGGTGAAGTCATTCCACATGAACATACAAAAAATTCATATTTTGCAGTTTTTGGGACTAGCATTCTATGGATTACAATTATATTAAATTTGTTGAGTATATTGTTCAAATCTTCATTCTTACTGTGTTCTCATCTACTCGTCCTAATATTTGTCTATCATTTAATTCTGCCAATTCTTGCTTCATGTAGTTTAAAGGTCTGTTATTTTTAGGTACACACAATTAATATTGTTATATCTTCTTGATGAATTGACTCTTTCATCATTCAGTGTTCCACTTAATCTCTTGTAATGATCTTTGTCGTAATACCTAATTTGTCTGACATTGATACAGCCCCAAAACTTTCTCGTGACTAGTATTTACATGAAATATACTTTTCCCATCTTTTTAACTTACTTATGTCTTTATATATAAGGTGATCACTTGTAAGCAGCATATGATTTTTTTCTTTTAATACTAATCATATGTGCCTTTTAAGTTTTTAACATTTATATGGAATATATATGGAATACGATTATATGGAATATGATTATTCATTCTTAAGTTTTAAATTACTGGTTCTTAATTACAATATTTTTAATTGTGCTTAAGACTACCATTATGATATGTATTTTCTTTTTTTTTTTAAGATTTTTTTTTTTTTTGACAGACAGAGATCACAAGTAGGCAGAGAGGCAGGCAGAGAGAGAGAGGGGGAAGCAGGCTCCCTGCTGAGCAGAGAGCCTGATGCGGGGCTCCATCCCAGGACCCTGGGATCATGACCCTCATGAGCCAAAAGCAGAGGCATTACCCACTGAGCCACCCAGGCGCCCCTGATATGTATTTTCTATACCTTCTAGTTTGTTCTTTCTTTTTCTTTTCTTTTACTTCTTTTGGGTCAACTTTCTGTTAAATCAGTTTTATCACCCCATTTGTTAAGGTCTTTAGCTATATCTCATTGTCTTAATATTTTAATATTTTAATGGATGCTTTTATGATGACACTATGCATCCTTTACTCATAATAATCTAACTTTAATATTATGCCACTCAAAAAGTATGGTGTGAAAAACTTGCTATACTACAATACAACTACCTCCCTCCTATCTTTGGAGCTGTTGCTGCCATAGATAGTATTTGTAAATCAATCATATAACCCCCCAAAATCATAATTATTTTTGCTTTAAGAAATTGCCTTAATTTTAAACTTTAATTAAAAACAAATATTTACACATACATTTTTCATTTCCATCACTCTATTCCTTCTACAGATCCAAGTTTCTGGATCTACAGAATCCTTTAGCTTGAAGAACTTCCTTTAATATGTCTGTAATGATATTTTGCTGATGAGTATCAACTTTTGCTTTTCTGAAAACATGCCTTCAAACTTCAGCTATGTACATAATTATCATCAGAACAACTTAGTTTTTTATCAAATGCCTTAGAAATGTCACTCCATTTTCTTCTGGCTTTCATTTTGTTTCTGATGAGCAATCAGACATAATTTGTGTACTTGCTCCCCTGTATTAATGTGTTCTTATTCTTTTGCTGATTTTAATATTTTTCTCTTTGTTTTGGATTTTAGCAGATTGATAATTACGTACGTGTGTGTGTGTGTTCATGTGTGTGTGATATGTGGTATGAGAGTTCATTCTATGAGAAGCATTCAATGAACTTCTGAGAACTATGGGTTCATTATTTTAATTAAATTTAGAAAAATCTGGGGGCACCTGGGTGGCTTAGCTGATTGTCTGACTTGATCTTAGCTCAGATTATGATCTCAGGGTTGTAGGATCAAGCACTGTATCATCAGACTCCACACTCAGAGGGGAGTCTGCTTGAGATTCTCTCTCCCTCTCCCTCTGACCTTGCCCCCATCTTTATAAAATAAAAACAAATAAATCTTTAAAAATTTAGAATATTTTTGACCATTATACATTGAAATATTCTTTATAGGGCTTTTTTTCTGGGACTCCAATTGTTTGTGGGTCTGCTCTTACTCACTACTTTTTCTTTTGATTATGAGTCATATTTTCCTCCTTTCTTGAATATTTCATATGTTTTACTTGAGTTCCAGGCATCGTGTTTAAAGGAATAAAGGCTGAAGTCTGATTATTTTTTGCTTTTATTTTCTAGATAATTTAAGCTTTTTTCTCTGTTTGTCAATTAGAACAAGTGGATAAGGACTTAGATTTTTTCAAAGTCAGGTTGAGCTGGCACTAAGCCATATAGCATCAGTTAGATTGAGTTCACCTTTGGTTAACCCTTTCTGCACTCTCCTATTCCACTGTCATTAAGGCCTGACCATTTTGTTCCTGACAGCATTTGAGCTAGATGGGGAGGACCAAGCAGCTTTGGCCTATGTTTAGATTCAATATCCCATTGGTTCTGTTTCTCTAGAGAATTCTAATACAATGGCAAAAGAGATTTTTGCAGATGTAAACAAGTTTATAATCAGTTGGCTTTGGCTAATCAAAAGGGAAATCCATTTAGGTGAGCCTGACCTAATTACATGAGCCCTTTAAAAGCAGAGTTTTCTCTAGTGAGCGGTGGAGGAGGAAGTCAGATTTCTGGCATGAGAAGGAGTTGAAACAAGGTTCCTGGCTTGAAGGTAGAAGGGGCCTCGTGGAAAGGACCTGAGAGCAGCCTCTATTCTAGATGCTGTGAATAGTTCCCAGCTGACAACCAGCAAGGACACAAGGACTTCAGTCCAATAGCTGCAGGAAATGTAATTCTGCCAACAAGAATAAGCTTGGAAGCAGATTCTCCCCTGTAGCCTCAGAACAAGAGCTCAGCTCTGCCAGCATCTTGATTTTGACCTTATGAGACCCTGGGCAGAGAATTCAGCCTTGTTGTCCTGGGGTTCTCACATAAAAGACTGTGAGCTAATGAATGCATGTTGTTTTAAGCCACTAAGTGTGTGGCAATTTGTTATATAGCAACAGAAAAGTAATATAGCCAAGACATAAAAATGAAGTACACTACCAAGGACAAAGGTGGTTTGGGTAATGGCCACCTGTTGATCTGAATACAGATAGCACTACAAATTCCACATTTCAAAAACTACTAATCTCTCTGGTTTTCTATTTAAAAGTCACTTGATGGGATGATCCAAAAAGTATCATGACCACATGCTGTCTCAAAAATGCTTCTCACAAATCACTACATATCTTTTTTTATTCTCACACATATACACATAAATTTATAATCAGCGGCATAAATGGTGAGGAATCTAGAGTGACACTGGCTGTCTAATGGGTATTGAAACCAGAGTAGTGGGAATTACCCCTCAGTAGCTGACGATGCAAAAAGTAAAGTTGCTGGTACATGATGGTAACTTATTAGAAGTTCACTCACAGAAACTGAATCTCTTTTCGAAAGATTAAAAGAATCTGGTTCTTAAGGACGAAGTTGACATCTGCTAGTACATATGTGTTTTGCATAAATGTCAGAGTATTATAAATTCAACATCTGCCTTCACTTGTATCGAGCAACCTTCTACTTTTAGTTAAATTGTTTTAGAGGAAGATCCTTATTGAAAACCCAGGAACAGGGGCACCTGGGTGACTCAGTGGGTTAGGGCCTCTGCCTCCGGCTCCGGTCATGATCCCAGGGTTCTGGGATCAAGCCCCACATTGGGCTCTCTGCTCGGTGGGGAGCCTGCTTCCCTTCCTCTCTCTCTGCTTGCCTCTCTGCCTACTTGTGATCTCTCTCTGTCAAATTAATTAATTAATTAATTTTAAAAAAAAAAGAAAAAGAAAACCCAGGAACACAGGGTCATTTTTTTTTAACATTTTGAAAGCATGTTTCCTTTTTAACATCAAGTTGTAGCTGTAAACAGTGGTCTGAAAAAAACAAATGCCCTCCTCAGAGCCTTGTTCACAAAACTGCTTACCTAAGTATTCTCAACCTGCCACTAAAACAGTCTGGTGATTAGGGATGGAGACAAGAGCAAAGATTTTGGAGTCCACAAGATGTAAGTATAAATGCCAACTTTACCAATTATCAGCTGAATATATAATACCTCTGCATCTCAATTTTCTCATTTAAGAAGGAATTCCTTTTAGAACCAAGATGAGGATTAAAGTCAGTTCACTGCTCTAATCTAATTCATTGTACCTGTGTTTATCAGTATTTTTTTTCTGAAATCAAATTGTTTTGATCTCACTAGCTCATTCCAAGTTTCACCAAAAAACTCTTCAATGGCACTTACAAAATGTTTTCTCTTGCTGTTATTTATTCAGAACCCATTGCTTTTGTCAATAGTTCCTTTTATTCATTATCAAAGAATGAATACTAAAGTCGCCAGTATGAGTTAAGAACACTATCTCTAATGAAGACCTAGTAGCTTAAAGTAAAAAGTAAATTTGAAAAGCTATTTTAAACTTCATCCTCTAGTTGTAATGGGGATATTTTAGCATTTGGACTAAAGGTTTTATTGGCCCAGACCAGAGGGACCATATTATATTAATAACTTTTTCTGTATTTCAGTTGCTGTAGCCACTTTCTGCCAAATTCTGTTCAATGGTAATCACTGTCCCAATGATACGGTAGTGTTCATATTCCAGGCTTCACAATGTCCAGCAAATGTCCTTTTTACACATGAAAACCATATTCACCAAGCTCTACTTTATGAGTCTAAACTAGGCCATTTAGTATTTTACAAATTCAAGGCAAGACTCTATTATTTATTCCAAATGTGAGAGCATAGCTTTAGAGGTGGGCAGCCTCTACACAAGTAATCTGCTGATTAGTAAGAGTATGCATATCAGAAGCCAGCAAACTCCAATTTGCATTGAATGCCAGCTGCATAACAACTTATCAGAGAAGCCCAGATAGAAGGGTAAAGAAATATCCCTTCCGTAATTATGAGCATGTGTATGCCAGTGCGAACCTGCATTAGTATTACTGAGCATTCTGGGATAATAAGTTAATGCTATTAAGATTCATTACATATTCCTAATATGCATACCAATGCTTCTTAGTGGTAATATGTTAGATCCCAAGCTCCAAGTCTATGCGGACAAACTCCAGTGAGAATGAAAAAAGGTCTAGCCAGGAATGCCAGCAGCTGTCCTAATAAGGCTTTGCAACATTTTGGGAAAGATTCTTTTGGTGATTGTACATACTGCTAATTCAGTATTAACGTCGGGTAATCTTAATTTTCATTAAAAAAAAAAACTTTTCTCTTTTGGATGTAGACTTCTAGGTTATTTGTAAGAATATAAGGACAATGAATGTTAAGGGAAGAGCTAATTGATGAGGACCTACTTTGGCTTCAGACCTATTTTATTTGGCTAAAATTTAAATCTGAATGACATTAGGTGGCACTTGCACTGCCTGAGGTCTATTGCTTTCTTTTCTTTTTAAGATTTAATTAATTTATTTATTTGAGAGAGAAAAACAGGTAGCGACATAGATCGTGAGAGAGAGCACAAGGGGGAAGAGAGGGAGAAGCGGGCCTCCCGCTGAGCAGGGAGCCCAATGCGGGCCTCAATCCCAGGACCCTGGGATTATGACCTGAGCTGAAGGCAGACACTTAATTGACTGAGTCACCCAGGCACCCCTGGCCTATTGCTTTTATACAGGATTTATTCATTTACATTTTCTGGCTGGTCCCTGAAGCCAGTGGAGCTTGATGTTCCAGTTCTAACTGCAGATCTACTTGAAAGGCCAAATGTTTCTTCAGAGACAGACTAGGCAAGTGAACAGGACTCTGGATCTTTTGTGTACTTGTTTATGGCAGACTCTGAAAAAACACAAGTGCAGGATATTTGACGTGGGAGACTACAGCGTAATGGGAAGTGTCTTGACTCGGGAGATAGGAAGTAGAGTTTCATTCACCTATTTATTTAATCATTTAATAATTCAGATGATCAATATGTATGCCCCCCCCTTTTTTTGGCAAACAGCTCCCAAGCTTTATCATAAACAGAAGCCTACAGGGTACATGAGTGTGCCCAGCATGCTGTCATCTGCCTGCAGAATGCTCTCCACTGTCAGGCCCTGAGCAAACAGCCGCTGCATGGCGCCTGCTGTCACCTGGTCTTTGGTTTGACTGGAGAGCATCAGTGACAGCAGCACCTGGTACCTCCATACCTTTGGGAGTGCGCTGGGGTCAGAGCGCGGTTCAGGCTCACCCCCTTCCTTCCCAGGCCTCATGGTGCGAATGTTCACCAGCTGCTGCTGCCTGTCCAGGGTACCCGGACTGCCCACAGGGTACCATTACTGGGATACTACAATGAAGAAAATAATAATATTGATCTCCTAAGACTGTTGTAAGGATTCAATTTGATAAAACACGTGCATTGGGTACAAATCTTCTTTTCAGATTCCCTCGACTGCCTCCATTTGTCTTTCTCTTGATCAGTTCCTCGCCAAGCTGCACAGTCTCTTTGTGGTTGGGTGAAACCCATACTCTCGGTTTCTGGCTTGCTGAATAGACACCAGGCTGCTGGATAATCCTACCTGGAAGTGTGAGAACCTGAGCTTCCAGTGGAGTAAATTTCACCACTGAGAAATGAGATATGAAACAAGACAAGGCAGATAATTCCTCCTCTTTCTCTCTTCATGGACTGCTTCTGGCCCCCAAAGCCCTATTTTGCATCTCCACATAAAAGGAATTGCAATAGGTAATTTCTAAATGAGCCAAACATCTCTAAAGTTTTATAATTTTATGATTCCATTTGGACAGTCTCATGTCTGAATAGGCTTCTTTAGAGGGGAGAAAGGAATTACCATTTGTTGTGCTGAAAGTTTAGTGCCAGGCACTGAAAATTTTACTTTATAAATATTATTTAGTTTTAAAATTCCCTGAAGGCAGGAATTATTTTCTCTAATAGTGAAAAAATCAAGGCACAAGAGAGTAATAAACTGTCAAGTACACACAGCTACTAAGAGGCAAGCAAAGGTGAAAAGCCAACTGCCATGTCCAAAGCCCAAGCTCTCTCATTGTTTCACTTTTTAAATTTTAATTTCCTTACCCTTCTCTTCTTTCCTCCATAAAAAAAAAAAATCTATTCAGGAATCATTCATTGACCCACAGCTACACAAATTTTATACCCCTTCGATTACTTACTTTTTGCTCCCATGGTTAAACATCTACTAATTTAGAGCTATAACAACTAGTTTAAATAGTACATGTAGCTGTGTCAAGGGTAACTGACAAGTTTGAAAATTCCTTGACTTAGTACATCACAATACGCACCACAATTCACTTCCTGGATACAGTTCAACTGGTTCAATGTTTCATTCACTGCAGCAATAACATCCAGCAGTGTCTATTAACCAGCATATCTGTGCTCTGCAAGTACCACTGTAAAACCGTTCGCAAGTAATTCTCACACTTAAGAAAGGCAAAGGGTCTTTTTTCACTTTCAAAGAAAGCTTTTTTTTAAATATTCAATTTTACTCTAAGCATAAGTTTATTTTATTATATTTGAATAATTTAAAATTAGTAATGCATACATGGACTAAAGTAAATCTATCTAATCAAAATATGAAGTTATACCAATACTCACTAACTTTACAAAGCATGACGTGAAATAGAAAATTAAATCAATGTTTTTGTGACACAAACAAATTGAGCTCAGTTTTTTTAATCACTAAATTATCAATATAATCAAATATTAACAAATTCTCCATGATAAAGCTAAATACATCAGTGAGGGGGAAAAATGTTTACATTAAGTACTAAACATAATGAAATGCTATCCTCAGAGCATAGCTTAGATAAATGTTTCAAAAGTAAAATAAACTTGTATATCTGTGCCTTTTTCCTATACACTGATTTAATAATTACGATTCTAACTTAAAATTGGCCTAAGTGTAGATTGGTTAGAATACTCTGAATATCCCAGTTAAAATATGTGGTTATTGGAAGCCTTTATAGATTGCAGTTTTGACTTACTCCAATCATCTAAAAACTCTCAGGATCAAAAACTGTAAGATAGCATGGAAGAACAGAATGCAGATAAGACAGAAACATGGGTAACACATCTACGGTGCTTCACCTTTAGTATGAACCAAGGAGTCTCATTACTTAACCAAATAGAAGCTTCCAAATGATCCCATATGGTCTCCAGAAGCTCAGCCAAGATATTTCTAGCTCCATCATCTATGATGATACAGAGTTTCTACTGAAATGACCTCTAAATGGCTGGACACCCAGATCCCAATACTCCATATCAAGACAGAACCCAAATTTAGTATTTCACTTGGTGGGGTAAATAACACGATTATTTTTAGAGTGTTTTGTTTTACCCACGGCCTTCTCATTACTGTTCTACCCATGGCTAATAGATGTGTTGATCAATATTTGCAAATTCTTTTTTTTTTTAAAGATTTTATTTATTTATTTGACACAGAGAGAGAGATCACAAGTAGGCAGAGAGGCAGGCAGAGAGAGAGGGGGAAGCAGGCTCCCTGCTGAGCAGAGAGCCTGATGTGGGACTCTATCCCAGAACCCTGAGATCATGACCCGAGCTGAAGGCAGAGGCTTTAACCCACCGAGTCACCCTGGTGCCCCAATATTTGTGAATTCTTAACAACCATAGTCGAAAACAAGAAGGTAAGTCCAAAGCAGATGAGGTCATCATCAGGCTCACACATCCCTCCTGCCTATCCTCCCCAAGCTCCTGCATTCCAGAGTCCTTTGACTTCCTGCCAGCTTTATAAGGATATCTTATTTCAGCCTTCCACTTAAGTAGCGGTTCCCAGATCAAGCTGTTGTATGACACATTATTAGAGGAGCTGGTAGGTTATTTATTCATATACAAATAGATGTAATGATTCATTTACTCATCCAGTTATTCAACAAACATGTGCTGAGTGTCTCTTTAGCACCAGGCACCATGCTAGAAAGATATTACTGTCACCAACTTAGTGAACACAGTAGTAAGAAAGATCGACCCTTACTCAGTTATCCACAATCTCACTTTGTTGCATTTTTAAAGATGTACTTTGTAGATTATTAACCCAAAGATGTAATAGACACTGACTAAAGGATTTTAAGCAGAAATATACATATTTTAAATAAAAATTACTCTCCTAGAATTCTCAAATCCAAGGGTACATACCCATTCTCTCTATCTAGAAAATCAGACTTGAACTTAGCATACAAATTGTTCAACAGCATGTTAAATGGTACTTGTCCCATTACCATGGAACTTTTTTTTAAGATTTTTATTTTATTTATTTGAGAGAGAGTGAGAAAGAGAGAGCACATAAGCAGGGGGAAAAGCAGGCAGAGGGAGAAGCAGACTCCCCACCGAGCAGGGACCCTCAAAGCTGGACTCGATCCTGGAACTCCAGGATCATGACCTGAGCTGAAGGCAGTTGCCTAACTTACTGAGATTTGAGATTAAGTCCTAAATGGGATAAAAAGCAATAAATTGCCTTATATTATAAAAAGCTGCCAAATAAGGGCACCTGGGTGTCTCAGTCACTTAAGCAATTAACTCTTGATTTCAGTTCAGGCTATGATCTCAAGGTTTTGGGATCAAGTCCCATGTTGGCTCCGTGTTCAGTGTGGAGTCTCCTTGAGATTCTCTCTCTCCCTCTGTGCCTCCCCCATTTGCGTACACTCTCTAAATCAATCAATCAATCAATCAATAAACACATCAATAAATAAGTAAAATCTTACCCCCAAAAGCTGCCAATTATATCCATTTGAATTAAGGGTTGACAGAAATCAGTCCTCACCTCCGAACATCCCAAAGAGCCTATATAAATAACTGACTAGCAATTCAAATGCCACTGTGAAAACATTCTTGGGAGACTTGATATGCTTCCCTTGGGTTTGGGAGGCAACAGGGCATCTTGAAACTGGGGCCTGCCTCTGCCTTCGGGATTCTGAAGATAGAAATTGTCCAGAGCCATTGTGCCAGGGTGAGGAGGGGGGAGCGGCTGAGGGAGTAGTGTGTGCTCTGATCATTTGGCAAGGCTAGCTCAAAAGGACATCATGCAAAACCCAAGCCATCTGGAAAGTACCTGTATTTGTTTCCTGCTACTACTGTAATGAATTCCACCAACTTCATGGCATAAAACAACACAAATTTATTCTCTTAAGAGTTCTGTAGGTCAGAAGGCTGAAATGGGTCTGTAGGGCCACCTTCATTCTAGAGCTCTAGGGGAGAATCTGTGTCCTTGTCCTTTCTGGCTTCTACAAACTGCTTACATTCCTTGGCTCATGTTCCTTTCCTACATCTTCAAAGCCAGCAGTGTAGCATCTTCTATCTTCTCTGACCTCTCCTTCTGTCCTTATATGTTCTCGATATGACTCCAACCCTCCACCCTCCTCTTACAAGGACCCTTGTAATTACTTTGGATCCACCTGGATAATCCAGGCTAATGTCCCCCATCTCAAGATCTTTAACTTACTCACATCTACAAAGTCCCATTTACCACTAACATTCAGATTCCAGGGATTAGGAAGAGGATATATCCTATCCAAGGAAGCAGCCTGTTAGGTCATAGGGAACCCGCATTAAGAAACTTGGAGGTATAATACTGGGGTGAGTGCATCTCAAATGATTGAGGACAACATGGCTCAAGTCAGAGCTCTCAAAGGACTTCGGAAGTACCACATAAATATGTCCCATCAGGGATCCAACAACTGAAACTCTGTCCTACAGAGACAACGTTAAATCCTAACAAGACAAGGGTTCCTTTAGTCAGATTTCTCCTTCTCCTTGGAAGTCCCAGGGGTGATATTTTGGGTTGAGGTGAAGAAAGACGAGAAGTGAGAGAACACAAGTCCGGCCCTCTGACCAGTCCTAAGACAACAGGAAGTGAGAGGCTATGAACTAAATGTGAGATCAATTTAGACAACACTGAAACTTTTACTACCCCAATGGGAGTCTCTATTAATAAGGTCTGACTCTGCTAATATTGGAAAAGCATGAATTCTGCCAGCAAGGCAGCCAAGGGATAGGGAAATAGAAATCCAGCAGACTGTGTTGGAAGAGTAAGGTTGAAAAATAATTAGGCCCTTTCCTATTTGTAGAAAACAGATTTCATCCAACAGAGTGGTTCCAATGGGTTTTTCATATATGGAGCCAAGTCTCTGGATTTTGATATATTTTTTTTATGTTTTTCTGCCTCTGCTTTCCTATGTGCACCTGCCTACAAGCACTTTTTCATCTCAGCTGCTATGAGGTCCGCCACTCCCATACATTGCAACAAACTGCCCATTACACATCTGCCTATACTCCTAATTATTCAGAGCCTACCTAATTCTCTAAATGTATCAGCTGGCACTGGATTGACACCTTGTATGTTGTTCAGCAGTTGCTACACTGGCTTTGAAATTATTTCAGCTTGGCATTACAGAGATAATCTGTCACCAATGCAAACTTGTGTATTTACAATATTAGAATCGCTGTCTTGTTATTTTTTCATTACTACTGTATTTTCTGAGTCTCCCTCATTACCATGTGTATTGTTTCATTATTTACATTTTGAATGCTATTATCTCTAAGGCTGTCAGCAGAAGCATTGAGATAATGACGCTATGGGAAAAGAATTATCTAAATATGGATCTTCCTGCTTATGCTCAAATAAATTATTGTCGAGCTCTTCAGATGCTTCTTCTGGGTCCTCATTAAGACACTCATGGCCTCAGGGAATTATGGAGCATCAGCTGCCTTTATGTAAGGGTCTGAAGGTACAGAAACAAAACTAGAGATAGAGAAACCGATCAAGAATTGAAGTGAAGGACATTCCTGATAGTAAGTAGCAGGGATGTGAAACATCCCATGGAATATGTATTTAACAGCAACGGCCTTGAAAGAGAAAGGTATTTGAAAGTGTGAAGGTAAAACAATGACTGAAATGAAATGCTGCAGGTGTTTTGTTTTGTTTTGATTTAGACATTGCCTGTGGAAAAAAGAAAGAAAGAAAGAAAAGCAGACAATCTCTACGGGACCTTACCACGTGTCCTGGTTTTAAAAGCCTACTACACAACTATGCTTCCCAAATTTCTATTTTTATCTCTGACCTCCCCACTGAGCTTCAAATTCAAATATCCAATTGCAAATCTGACATTTACACTTTCCTGTCCGCTGTCAACTCAAACATAATATGGCTAATTCAGAGCCTTTTCTTCCCCAGAAGTCTTTTTCCTTTCATCCCCACTCCTCCAGTCTCAGTTCATGCCATCACCGTGTACTATACAAAATCCAAGACATTTTCTTCAACTCCCTTCTTCTCTTCCTGCCCACATGGAGTTGGTCAAGACCCATAGCTCAATCTGCAAGGTACACTCTGAGCCCAACAGCAGCTCTCTGACTCCATGGAGACCACCCTTGCCCAATATATCGTCATCTCTTAATGTGCACCGCCTCTCACCAGAGGGGCCAAGATCCCCTTCTGGATCTCCACCCATGGCAGCTAAGCTGAACTATACAAGACGAGCATCACATCATGTCTCTCTTTTGCCCCAAGCCCTGTGGCTTCTTATCACACTTCGAATAAGATCTACACCCTGTGCCATGGCCTGCAAAGTTCTGACTGACCTGCTCCTGGCCACCGTTTAGATCACATCTCCTCTCATTCTCTCCAGCCATAGTGGCATTCTTCCAGGCTACTTCCTGCTTCATGCTCCCTGCACACGCTGATCCTTCTATCTAGAATATTCTGCTTCCAGATCTATACATGCATGGGTGACTGCTTCTCTTCATTTAAGTCTCTTCCAGTCTCCTCAAAGAGAACTTTCAACTCCTATTCTCTTATTACCAGTTTTATCCCACTAGATGATAAGCTCCATGAGGGCAGCAATCTTGTCCCTTCCGTTCTCTCCACTGTATATATACAGTCAAGTTTGGTACCTACATCATAGTAGTCCCTCAATAAATATTCATGAATAAATGAATGATTGGAATTCAAATTACTTGTGACTCAGAATCAGAGGTCCACACTGCCAGTCTTCTTAGTTATACCAAATAGGCTCATCTCTGGCTATCTTCCTGCATGTATGGAAGGATCCAAGTTAGAGACTTAATTTCCAGGTGGAGGGGTAGATGCTCACTGCCTTTTGTAAAGCTAGCATCTCAAGCTCTGCCCAACCACTTCATCACTCACCTGTTATCATCATAGTGAGAGATGTGTATTCCAGCTCCTGTTCTAATGTGGGGAAGTCCTCGCCATTCTCTTTGTACTAGAGCCTAGGACCTCCCTTTCTGGAATACTTCTCTTTAGTAACATTATCTCTCCTGACCTTTCTCTTTGCAGATTTCCCAGCCATAGACAGATTAGATTTACTCTCTTCAGGTCCCAATAAGAATGTCAGGTTTCCTGGAAAGACAGAAATTTCTGTTTTGATATTATTGTTTCAATCCTTCTTGATATACTGCTGTGGTGATTGAGCATAGAATTTAGCTATACGTTTTGTTTATTTTTGAGAGGGGTTATATAAAGAGAAGAGAGTGAGTGGCTAAATTTTTCTCAAAAAAATGTTTCTTGGGGTGCCTGGGTGGCTCAGTGGGCTGCCTTCAGCTTGGATCATGATCTCAGAGTCCTGGGATCAAGCCCTACATCGAGCTCTCTGCTCAGTGGGGAGCCTGCTTTCCCCTCTCTCTCTGCCTGCCTCTCTGCCTACTTGTGATCTCTGTCTGTCAAACAAATAAATAAAATATTTAAAAAATGTTTCTTGAAGCCCTGCATTCTCTACCATTTAAATGCCAAAACAAACTAAAAAAGTGTGTCCTTAGCTCCTAAGACAGGTGTCACCCATATACAACCCATCTGTTTCTCCACAGATAAAACAAAATGTAAAAAAATAAATAATTGATGCCACCTCCTCAACTCACCAAGATCCCCAAAGAGCGGAGGTAATGAAGAGTTACTGAACTGTTTTCTTGGGAAGAAAAAATGGAATGCAGATCATACTTCTGAAGGTCAAAAAGTAGGTCAATAAATGCAGAACAGCTAATATTAGAATAGCAACAATACAGAATAATATAGAATCTGACTCCTCAAAAGATACAATGAAATTAGTTTCACAACTTAGGCATCTGTAAACTATCAATAGAATTATTTTATCTAAACATGTCAATTTCATGGAAAAGTACAATAATTCTGTGATTTAGGGGCAGATCTACATTTTTTGCAATAGAATTACTGCTGTTAAGAGCTCATACTTAGTTTGGTGCTTCCTATGGGCCAGGAACTGTTGCATTGTGCTTTCTGGATGCTCATTCCTGTATGCCTCATGAGTGCCTCTGAGCTGGCTAACAGTGCATGTCTAGTTACAGCAAGGAAACAGAAGCACAGAAGGATAAGCCGTTGCCCACGGGTAGATGGTTCTCAGTAACAAGCTGGGGTTCAAACCCAGTCTATACTTGATTTACTCACCAAACTAAGCTACCTGTACCCTACTGCTGGGGGTGGTAATCAGTGACATTTACTGAGCCCGCCCACTTTGCCATGCACTACAGAAAGCCTGCTGTAGGTTTTCTATCACCTCATCTTTCCAACAATCCTGAGGTGGAGGAACTATTATTATAACCATGATTTAAAATGGATGATGGTTTGATTTTGAAGAAAGTTTCTCCTATATGCTCATTACTAGAAATAGCTTAGGTTTTTGTTCAATTTTGCAAGGCATGAGCAGCCACTGGCAGCTCAGATCACTGTTTTCTTTAGTAGCCCCACACAAGGGCTACGACAAGAGAATTGCCAGGTACATCTCATTTCCACTTTTTAAATGTAACCTCTATTTTTTGCATCTAAAAAAAAAACTTTAACCCTTTTTTTAAAGATTTTATTTATTTAGTTATTTATCAGAGAGAGAAGAGAGATCACACATGCAGGGGGAGCAGCAGGCAGAGGGAGAAGCAGGCACCCCGCTGGGCAGAGAACCTGATATGGGACTCCATCCCAGAACCCTGAGATCATGACCTGAGCCAAAGGCAGATGCTTAACCGACTGAGTCACCCAGGTGTCCCAAATTTTAACCATTTTATTCTTAACTGAGGCAGGCATATTTCTAAGGTGATGCTCTGAAGTGTTCTAGCTGTGAAGTTATCTACCTGTGACGTTAATGTTTCTCATTCTAACCCAGCATTAGGGTTGAACACTCCAAAAGAAAGCTTATCTCCACCAAGAAGGCTCAATAATACCCCAGTCTATGAGGGCAGCAAATCATAAAATTTGAGTCCCTTCGTCAGCTACATTAATTGGACCATATAACAGAAACACTAAGACAGGACTTTATAGACTCAAACCAGTGAATCCTTTTCAAAGTGAGGCCTATAATATTCTTTTATTAGTCCACAAATAACAAATATAATGCAGACATCAATCTCATTGGGATAGTAAAGAAATCTCTAGAGCCAACAGAAGAGAACTGGGAGTGCCATCAAACAGCAGTAACGGTGATTTCACATCAATCACCATTAATGGAAAAACATGTGTGCCTAATTAGGGAGGTAAACGAATACAAAAATTGGGACTTATTACTTACAATCAAGAGTTAACACCTGTTCCTTGTGATCTGAGAGACACTGTTCTGAACACTCCAAATGAATGATTTCAAAATAACACACAGGAGGTGGTACAATTACATCTCATCTTACAGATTGGAAAACTGAGGCTTAGACAAGCCAACTAAATTGTGCAGAGTTATAAAGCCTGGAAGCAGCAGAGCCTAATCGTGATCCTACATTCTGGACCTTACATATGTGTTTTGACAGCCTTCAGTGACTTAGAGTTGTAACAGCACAGGCCGGCCACACTGAACTGTATGCAATTCCCACAGCATGGCCAACACCTTCTCACTTTGGCACCTTTCCACCTGCAAGTTCTCCCTGCCTGGGCCATCTACCTCTGCCAACTCACTTTCTTTTTGTAAGATTGATTGACTGATTGATTGATTTTAGAGAGAGAGCACGAGTGAGTGAAGGGGTGGGACAAAGGGAGAGGAAGAGAGAGACTCTCAAGCAGACTCCATGCTGAACACAAGACCGAGGTGGGGTTCCATCCCACGAACCCGAGGAGATCATGACCTGAGCCAAAACCAAGAGTTGGACTCTTAAGTGACTGCCCCACCCAGGGGCCTCCTTGCCAACTCACTTTTTCCTAAGATACAGCTGAAGTGTCACCTTGGGAAGGTTGCTATTATGCCAACCACTCCTGTCCCAGTCTTCTGCCAATGGCATGCTAAGACAGCCCTTCTCCAGCTTAACACACATGATCCATTGTGTGCAAAAAAAAGGAAACAATGGAATCAAATTGGCAACCTGGAGTGAGAAAGAAAACACGGATATCCAGAACTGCCATGGTCTTAAACAGACAAAAAGAAAGCTACATTCACCTAACTGTGGCTAAATACCTTTGATTTTTTTCAGTCACTGACTATCAGATAATGTTTACACTATTTGTCTATTTTACAAATGCGTAGGGGTGAAGCTGTAATGAAATATGCACCCATTATTTATTTGAGCATTTTGAGAGTCCATGGCTCCTCCTTATTTCAGTCCAATTTAATTTCTGCAAGCCAAAAAAAAAATCATATTATAAAGATAAGCAAAAAGATTGTTTCCTTTCCTGGTGTAGGAGGAAATCAACTATATGGAGGTCTCTGAAAGATAAATAACTTCTCCACCTCTTGCTTTTCTTGGCAGGCTTGTGAAATATTTATTGCATTTCTTTCTAACGGCTTAAAAGTATCTTTCTCCTCCAGAGAATATTATCCTATGACCCAATGCATGTCCCACTGTTGCCTGCTTCAGCCGTGCTTGTATCTCCTGCCCCTTTGCCTGACCCCTGTCTTTCAATGCTGCCTTTGGGTTAACTTCTTCTGACAATTTCTCTTGCCTTTCGTTTAAGCTGCTATACTCCATATGGCTTCTCTTTCTTTGATGTGGCCCAAAACATTTTATAAACCACAGAACACAAGCTCAACAATGTAATAGTTCACCGAAGAATCTCTGCAGTATTCTAACCAGGGCAGAGCTTAGCATAACTCTAAAGAAATGGAGAAAACCTAGACAGAGGGAGAAATCCCCATCTGTGTATCAACTTGATGTGTAAAAGAAACCATTCCTCAGAACCATATAGCTACTTTTTACCTGTGGACAAATGTTAGACCAAACCAACCACTGGGGATATATCCAGTGACGAAAACCAGACAAGCTGACCACTGATCGTCAGTTAGTGAGCCCGACTGGAGATTCAGATTTGACATTCAATGGCAAATTGATCCAAAGCAGATTTTTTTTAAAAATCCCAGAGCTAAAAGCAAACAGATTCAGAAAATGATTTTAAAAATTATTCATTATCAACCCATCGCCCCCCCAAATGCATAAGAGGAGTTGAGCATCTTTAAGGGAAACTTTTTGAGTCAAGCTAATAGGACAAAAGAGAAGAGAATAAGAAATTGTCTGTCTTTGTGACAAATACTGGTGAATGTTGAAAATGAAATGGATTTCTCAACTGAAGATGAAAGACTCCTCCAGCATTCACAAACTTAGTTTCGTATATAGTTAAGTGAGACAGAAAGAGAAAGAGAAGCAGGAGACAGGGTGGGAGAACTAGGCTCCAGGGTACCAAGAGGCCGTGTCTAACTCAGACCGTACAGCTGAGCTACCGAATATCCTCAAGCAAGTGTCCCAACATCTGTGACCAAATGGACTCATCAGCTGGGCAAGGCTAATTAGGACCATCCACCTTCCCCACCTAAAAAGCAGAGTTCATGTTAATTAACTCAGACGTTTTGAACAACCCAAGCTCTACACACAAAAGGTGAAAAGGGTATTTCATGGTTGTTAGCAATTACCTGTGAAATTATTTGTCAGAAGAACGGAGACAGATCTGCCCCTGGGAGCGATCTCCCGTGCCATAGCACTGACCACACATTGTATGTTTTTAAAGAAAAGTATCCCTCTTACTCCACTTTCATTTCTTCTTCTGTTCCTCTTTCATTCTTGTCTCTTTCTCTCTCTCTTTTTTAAAGATTTTATTTATTTGACAGACAAAGATGACAAGTAGGCTCCCTGCTGAGAAGCAGGCTCCCTGCTGAGCAGAGAGCCCCATGTGGGGCTCAATCCCAGGACCCTGGGATCATGACCTGAGCTGAAGGCAGAGGCTTAACCCACTGAGCCACTCACGCACCCCTCTTGTCTCTTTCTCTTAAATACTCTTGTTCTGTAAGATTGTCACTATCTTTTTATGATTTTATATTGTCTTCTAAAAGCTAAGAAGCAACTTATAGTAAAATTTGATGTCCCTCCTTCCACATTTTCCCCATCCATCCAAATCCCCAACAGATTACTTGCACCTCTTCTTCCTCTTAATATTTTCTAGTCATGTGTTATTAATAAAAAAAAAAACTCTCTGCTCTTCTCTACTAATCCCATGAACAGATTAATATGGATGCATTTTTACATGGCATTGGCATCTAATTCTGGACAATTGAAAAGAAGAAAACTTGAAGAAGATTGACTTCAATGTCTTTTTTTGTGTTTTAATGATTACACACACATGCACACACAGGGGATACTAAAGAGCTAACTTTATCCTAAAGTAAATACATTATGAAACTATCTCACTGGATGTAAGCCCTTGTGTTGCCCGGGGACAGTATTGCTTTCTCTCCCCTCAAGTGCTTGTGAAGAGTAGTTCCACTGTGATCCGCAAACATACTTCACCTTCTCTGACTTTTGGAGAGTTCCTAGAGTCTTGTGTTTTAAAAGGTTAGGTTATAGATCAAAAGTGTACTGCAAAGTTATTAGCTGAATCTTTGAACCAGAATGGGTTATCTGGTGTCCAATTCATAATTTGTCAGTAATAGATATAATAAGTCTGGGGAAAAGGGAAAACAATGAAGAAAAAAGAAAACTTTTCAAAAAGTATTATTTGAATAACTACTTTTATATAAAACCTTTGAATATTATTAAAAACTGAAGATGTTTTAGGATAGAACAAACTAGAAATCGTAACTATACCCTCAGCACAGTATGTAACTTTAGAAATTAAGTTTGAAGAACTCTGAAAATTATCTTACGGGAATCCTTCTAAAATGTCATCATTATCCATTCACCAGGTTTATTCTGTTATAGAAATAATAGTAAATTTACCTGTCATTTAAACTTTAATTATGGATTTGACTACTGTGTTCCAGGTATTATAGTGGTTTCTGGGAATAAATCAATGAAAAGATGGCCTTTTATCACAAGTCCTTATGGTTTAGCCACATTGAAAGACAAACACGTGAACAATTTCAATACCATGTAGGAGTACACGTCTACATGCTTACTTTTGCCGATTTATCCAAGCCACAGTTAGAAAGGGCACTGGGATAAGAGAGGAAAGGCAAGGGGAAAAAAAAGTCTGCAATGCCACATGTTAGTGAAACAATGAGTGTTTTAGTACGCTTAGAGCATGAATGTGACAGCTCACAGAGAGCTGCAGAAGAAAGCACAGAACAGAACACAGAGAGCCCTGAATGACATGAGAAGTAATTTTTACTGCAGATAATGGCAGTAAAATGATCTAATATCTAAGCAGTGAAATGATCAAATCTTGTTAGAGTTGCACTTTAGAAAGATCGCTTTGGAGACGATATGAAAGATCTATGTGAGAGACTGTCCCTTGAACACAAAAGATCCAAACATATGGGTTTTTATTGTTGCCTCCCTAAGACTCACAAAAAGGAAACATGTAATAAAAATGGTGTGAAGCCAGGAAGACAAACAAAAAAAGGGGAAGGAAATAGATTTTTGCATGATAGCAAGTCAGTGGAAGTATTTATGTAGTGCAGAGAAACCTGAAGTCTAAATGCCTACAGGGAGGGACGGTAATGAGCATCAGAATGATGCACAGGAGAAGGCTAGACTTAGCAAATAGAGACTCAAGGTGTTTGAGATGGAGGGGGTTGGAGAATGACATGGCTTAAAATAAGAGGATTGATTTCAAGATTTTATGAGGAGTAACTAGAGCTCAAGTCTCCACTCCAGCTCACACAACTAGGGAACTCTGTTCCCAACCTGGAAGAAGAGCAGCTGTTTATTCTGTAGAGAAACAGAAGAGGAAAAGCTCTAAAATCAGCACCACAAGATTTAGTAAAGAGTGGACATGAGGGCACCTGGATGGCTCAGTTGGTTAAGCAACTGCCTTCGGCTCAGGTCATGATCCTGGAGTCGTGGGATCAAGTCCCGCATCAGGCTTCCAGCTCTATGGGAAGTCTGCTTCTCCCTCTGACCTTCTCCCCTCTCATGCTCTCTCTCGCTCTCTCTCTCAAATAAATAAATAAAATCTTTTGAAAAAAAAAAGAAAGAGTGGACATGAGATCCATTTAGAAAACAGGAAGAAAAAAATCAGCGAAATTCTACATCCTAAAGAGATGAGAACTCTCTGATTCACAGAATACTGACTTCTTTCTGGAGAAAATGGCTAGCCTAGACAAAAGAAATGCAGATATCGATGGTTAGGACTTTCCAATAAATTGGTCAAATTTCCTTTACTCAATCTACCATAAAGCCAATTCAATGATAATAATCTCTCTCCACAACACACACACACACACACACACACACAAACACACTATGACACAGAGCTTTCATATGACTTTTACTGCCTCAATCTTATATATAACAGAAAAGCAAGAAAACTACACATCCAGACATATGCAGAAGCCTCCTGCAAAAAAGACAGGAAGGCAGAGGAAAAAAGAAAGAAAGAAACAAACAAACAAGAGAAGATAGAATTAATGGAGGAAATATGAGAGAATGAGATTCTATAATTTATATCCTAAGATAAAAGGTATTACATCCATGAAATAAGAAAAGAGCTTATAAAAATGGAACAGTATGAGAACATCAGATTAAAAATTCTGAGAATTAAATAGAATAAAATTGTTTAAAGATAAACCTAGAAAACTGTCCTAAATAAAAATCAAGACTGTAGATGGAAAAAAAGAGAGATAGAGAAAAAAAAAAAAAAAGAGTACTGTGGAATACAGAGAGATTTATATTAGAGATACAATAGCATTTCCCAGAACTGAAGAACATGCATTTCTCAACTAAAAGTCTTATAAGAATGCTCAGGAAAATAGCTGAAAAAGACCCACACCAAGTTACACTACTGTAAAATTTCAAATGCAAGGGATATAGAAAAAATACTTACATATTTTAGAGGAGGAAAAATAAGTCACAGAGAATGAAGAAGGGCAATGTTGTGATCTCACTTATTTGTAGAATCTAAAAAAGTTGAACACATAGAAACAAAGAGCAGAATGGTGGCTGCCAGGGCCTGCGTGTGGAGAAAATAGGGAGATGCTGGACAAAGGGCACAAAGTCTTAGTTTTGCAGGGTAAAGAGGTTATGGAAATCTAATGTATAGCCTGATGACTATAGTTAATAATACTGTAATGTGTACTTAAAATTTGTTAAAAGAATAGATCTTTAAGTGTTCTCACAAGAAAAATAAGAGGTGATGGATATGTAAATTAGCTTGATCATTTCACAATATATACAGATATCAAAATGTCACTACATTGTACATCTTAAAAGTATGACATTTTTGTTTGATATTATACCTCAATAAAGTTGGAGCTGGGGGAAAAAAAAGACCAATCCTGAAAGCAGATGAAAGGAAATCAAGATTGGAGCCAAAAATCAGTAAAGTTGAAAACAGAAAAATAATAGAGAAAAATCAATCAACTCAAAAAGAGATTCTTTCACAGGATCAAACAACTAATAAACCACTATCTATATTAGTCAAGGAAAACAGAGAAGATTCAAATTAAGAGTGACATCACTACAGATAATACAGATATTGAAAGAATAGGGAATATTATGAAAGCTTTACCCTAATAAATTCAACAACATGGACAATAAATAAATTCAACAGTTGACATGGACAAATTCCTGGAAAGATACAAATTACCAAAGCTCACTCAAGAAGAAATAGATAACCTGAAGAACACCACATATTAAATATCTTCTTACAAACAAAACTCCAGGCCCAGATGGGAATACTGGGGAATTCTACCAAATATTTAAGAAAGAAATAATATCAGTTCTGCAGAAACTCTACCAGACAACTGAAGAAGAAACAGCTTTTCAATTCATTCTGTGAAGCCAATATTCTGATATCAAAACCACATAAAGACATTTCAAAAAACTATCGGTATCTCTCATGAACATAAATATGAAAAATTTTAACAAAAATTTTAGTAAAGTGAATGCAAAGTATAAAAGGTATACACATCACGACTGAGTGAGATTTATCCCTGGAATGTAAAGCTGATTTAACATTTAAAAAATCAATGAAATGTACTACATTAATAAGCAAAAAAGAAAAAAACACATGATCATGTCAATCGATGCAACAAAAACAATAGAAAAAATCCAACACCTTTCTGATACAAATTCTCAGGAAATTAGAAATAAAGAGAACTTCCTTGATCTAATAACTAGCATCTATGAAAAATCTACAGCATAATAGCATAAGTAATGAAAGGCTAAAACCTTCCTCTTTAAGATTACAAAAAAGGGAAGGAAGTCTGCTCTCCTTATTTTATCCAACTTTGTACTAGCGGTTGTAGACAGCACAGTAAGATAAGTAACAAAAATAAAGGGCATCCAGATTAGAAAAGAGTAACAAAAGCTGTGTATTTAGAAATGGCATGGTCATATGTGGACCTACATAAAAGCCACTAGAATGAATAAATTAGTTTAGCAGGCTTGCATGATATGAAATCAAAATTTCAAAAAATCAGCTGTATTTCTATACACTAAAAAACTCAGAAGTGGAAAGTTCTAAAAAATACTATTTATAAAATATCAAAATATGAAATACTTCAGATAAATATATTAAAATATGTGCAAGACCTTTACACTGAAAAGCATAAAACAATGCCAAAAGATATTAAGGAAAACTTAAACAAGTGGAGAAGTAAATTGTGTTCATGGATCAGAAGACTCAGCATTGTTAAGTTGGCAATCTCTGAAAATTGATCTATAGAGCCAATGCAATTCCATAAAAATCCCAAAGTGTATTTATTTTTGTAGAAATGAAAAGTTGCTTCAAAAATTTATATGGAAATGCAAATGACTTAGTATAATCAGAGCAATTCTAAAAGAATGAACAAATTCTTAGGACCTATACTATCTGACCTCAGTAATAATAACAGTTTGAGCTTGGCATAAAGATAGAACAGAATAGAGTTCAGAAATACAATCACAGATATGGACAACCGATACAAAACAAAGGTTCAAAGGAAATCCAGTGGAAAAAGAATAGTCTTTTCAACAAATGATGCTGGAGAAAAACTGATTTTTGACAACGCTCAAAGAATAAAGGAGAAATGGAGAAAGGACAGTGTTTTCAATAAATAGGGTTGGAAAATTAGATATTCATATGCAAATAAAAAATGAAATTAGTCCATAGTTTGCACCATATTTAAAAATAAAGTTGAAGTGGACTATAGACTTCAATATAACACTAAAACTAGTGTTATAAGCCTTCTAGAAGACATAGAAAAGGTTTGCAACTTTATGTTAGACAAAGTGTTCTTATATATTACACAAAACATCATTCACTAAAATACACACACACACACACACACACGGAAGACTGGGTGGCTCAGTTGTTTAAGCAACTGCCTTTGGCTTAAGTCATGATCTTGGAGTCCTAGGATTGTCTCTGGCATCGGGCTCTCTGCTCAGTGGGGAGTCTGCTTCTCCCTCTGACCTTTCCCCCTCTTGTGCTCTCTCTCTCTCTCATTCTCTCTCTCTCAATTAAATAAATAAAATCTTTTAAAAAAATACATACACACACACACACACACACACACACACACACATATATGCCTCATCAAAACAGACTTCTGTTCTTCCAGAGAAACTGTTAGTGAAATGGTAACCCAAAGTACCGAATTAGAAACATATTTGAAAATCACTTATCTACTGAAGTATTTGTATCCAGAATATATAAATTACTTTCATCACTCAATAAGCAAACAAAACAAAAAGCTAATAGAAAGTGGGCAAAAAATCTAGAGACACTTCACTGAAGAATGTACACTGACAAGCACATGAAAAAGTATTCAGCAACAATAGCCATTAAGGAAAATTCAATCTAAAACCACAATGTAGGTGTGCCTGGGTGGCTCAGTGGGTTAAAGCCTCTGCCTTCAGCTCAGGTCATGATCCCAGGGTCCTGGGATCGAGCCCCACCTTGGGCTCTCTGCTCAGCGGGGACCCTGCTTCCTCCTCTCTCTCTCTGCCTGCCTCTCTGCCTACTTGTGATCTCTGTCAAATAAATAAATAAAATCTTTAAAAAATAAATTAATTAATTTAAAAAATAAAATAAAATAAAACCACAATGCAGGGTGCCTGGGTGGCTCAGTTGGTTAAGTGGCTGCCTTCAGCTCAGGTCATGATCCCAGGGTCCTGGGATGGAGCCCCGCATTGGGCTCCCTCCTCAGTGGTCTGAGTCTGCTTCTCCATCTGCCTGCTGCTCCCTCTGCTTGTGCTCTCTCTCTCTCTCTCTGTCAAATAAATAAATAAAATCTTTAAAAAATGATAATTAAAGAAATAAAATAAAATAAAACCACAATGCAATAACACTAATATCTAAAATTAGAAGAACTTCCCATACCAAGTGTTGGTGGGAATATGAATTAACTACTAAGAAACAATTTGGAAGTTTCATAAGAAATTAAATAATACATTTACCTTATGACCCAGTAATTCTATTCCTAGGTATCTACCCAAGAGAGATGAAACCAAATACCCCAAGACTTGTATGTGAATATTCATAGCACCTTTTTTAGGTAATAGTATAAAACTAGAAACAACCAAAATATTCATCAATATGTGAATAGCTAAACTGTAGTATATCCTTACAATGTAATATTGCTCAGCAACAAAAATGAACGAGTTACTGACCCAAAAACATAGATGAATCTCAAAATGACTACAAGCGAAAAAGAACCCAGAGCATATATAACATATGATTTCATGTATATAAAATTCTAGAACTTGTAAACTAATCTATAGTGACCTAGGCAGATCAGTGGTGGCCTGGGTACTGGTGAGGTAGATGGAGCAGAAGGGAGGGATTAAGAAGGAACTCAAGAAAACATTTGTGGATAATGGATATATTTACTTGCTTGATTGTAGTGATAGTTTCACAGGCATATAAATATGTCAAAATTTACCAAGCTGTATATTCCAAACCTGTGCATTGTATTTTATGTCAATTTATTTATCTTTAAAATTTTTAAAAGACCTTAAAAGTAGAAAAAGAAAATTGACTGAGAAAGTTTTTATTAGAAAAAGAGAAGTCTCACATTGGGGAGGGTATGTGCTATGGTGAGTGCTGTGAAGTATGTAAACCTGGCAATTCACAGACCTGTACCTCTGGGGCTAATAATACATTATATGTTAATTAAAAAGAAAGAACGAAAGAAAGAAAGAGGGACTAAGAGCTTTCAAAGGAAAAAAAAAGAGAAGTCTCAAAATGAAAATAACAGGAAGCTGTGACAATATTCAAATTAAAGGTTATGTCTTGTACTAAGGATTTAGCAAATGGAATGTTGAGCAGTACACAAATTTTCAAATATTTATTGAACTTTAGTAATCAGGACTTGGTATTTGCTAGGTGGGATAGTAGTGTGAAAAGATCAGTAAAGAATGATTTCAGATTTGGGAACTGGGTGATTCTAATTGGCTGGAACACCATGCAGGGGTAAGAACTGGCATGAAAACATTAGGAGTTTAATTTTCATTATACTGAATTTAAAATGCACACATATAGAAATGCCTAAAAGGTAGCTGTGTAATGGGTCTGAAATTCCAAAGGTTGAGGTAAGATTTTAAGTCCTCACCAGACAGTTGATAACTGAAGTATTAATTGGTGAGATCACCTAAGAAAAGTTGAGATACTATTTAAATGCTGAGGCTCGAACCCTGAGAAGTACTATGTGTATAGCTGGGCAGAGCAGAGGATCTCACTCTGTCAACAGAAATTTACTTTGGTAATTCAACTTTCAAAACATGTACTTAGACATCAAACTTCATCAAAATCAGAGAACTTTCAAATCCAAAAAATCAGTCCACAGTTCTCGCTATGAATTGGTGGACATTACCAACAAAATAAGCATTCTGCTATTAGTGGGAGAAGCAACAGTTCTTAGTTATTACTTGGGAAAACTCTATGATGGACATTTGGTCATGCATACAGTTCAACACCCCCCCAACATACACAAAATAACATCTGCACTTAGAATAATTCTCAATAAATGGCTCTTGTTTAGACTTTTCACTAATTATGGCTGTTAACAATTAAGAAGAGAAATTAGCAGAATTCCACATGGCATTGTTAGCCTCATAAATTTGAAATGAATTTTTCAACCATATTGCTGTTAATATTTAACCTACCCACACCTGGTATAACAGTCCATGCAACTTTTAAGCAACATACTTGGAGTTATTAATACCAGCTTTGACTAGAACCAATATAATGACTTACTATTGTTCATGTTTGCTGAAACAGAAAAAAATAATCAAGTGACAAATATATAAGTGTGCTATTACGTTTCCATGGAAGATATTTCCAAGGATATTAAAAATATGGAATAGAAAAGCTATAATTTGGGGCTTATCTCTAAAGCTAAATATGAAATCCTAAATAAAAATGCAAATAAATGATTAGTAACCCATTATATATTAACTACCAAGAAATACATCCATTAAAGCTCATACATTTCATTCCTACCAAAGTCCTAATCAGATTTAATTAACTCTTATTTTAGAAATTTCTAACAAGCTTGGTTAACTAGTTTACTGCCTAAAAGCAAATTAGAAGTAATAAGCTGGCTGCAGACAGGACCTCATTTTGAGACACGCACATTAACGGCAGCAAGCTGTGATGACAGATTAAAAAGAATGTGAAAGAAAAAAAGCTTTAGAAAGCAGAAATCAGAGCTCCAAAAGCAGACCAGTCTGTGGCCATTTAGTATGGAGTAAGCAACCTTCTTTAGTGCACTAGCCTCTGATGGTAGCACTAGCCTCTGATGATTATATAGTCACCAAAAGGTTAAATATAGTAATATTATATGAAATTAATTTTAAAATATTTTAATAGAGTTAAAATTGATTAATAGTTATGATCCATTCTTTACAAATCTTGCTTATGCAGTTTTTTTCTAATAATGAATGTTCTCCCTTAAAAATAAAACTCATTCATAAGTAATAATGTACCTCTTCAAAGACTCTTCATAATTTCAAATACAAAGTACTTGTTAATTGACCCTCAGATTATCTCTTTTTGTTATTCAGAACTCCTTAACTTCTACCCAGCATCGCAGTTATTTGTGTAGAATTGTTTTAGCTTGTTAGATTATTAGCTACTTGAAGATAGAGAATAAAAATCAGACCCTCTAACTGCGCCTGGATGACTCTGTCAGTTAAGTGACCAAATCTTGAATTCAGCTCTGGTCATGATCTCAGGGGTCCAGTCCCTCATTGGGCTCTGCACTTGGTATGAGCCTACATGAGATTCTCTCCCTCTCTCTCTCTCTCTGCTCCTCCCCCCGGTCATACACTCTCTCTCTCACACAAATAAATAAATCTTTTTAAAAAATAAGACCCTCGGGGCACCTGGGTGGCTCAGTGGGTTAAAGCCTCTGCCTTCGGCTCAGGTCATGATCCCAGGGTCCTGGAATCAAGCCCCGCGTCAGGCTCTCTGCTCAGCAGGAAGCCTGTCTCTCTCTCTCTCTCTCTCTCTCTCTCTGCCTGCCTGTCTGCCTACTTGTGATCTCTGTCTGTCAAATAAATAAATAAAAATCTTAAGAAAAAAAATAGAAAGATTCTATTTCAAAAAAAATAATAATAATAAGACCCTCGAAACGCCTGGGTGGCTCAGTCAGTTAAGCACCTGCTTTTGGCTCACGTCATGATCCCAGGGTCCTGGGATGGAGTCCCACATCGGTCTCCTTGCTCAGCAGGAAGCCTGCTTCTCCCTCTGCCCCTCCCCCTGCTTGTGTGCTCTCGCATGTGCTCTCTCTCTCTCTCTCTCTCTGACAAATAAATAAAATCTTTAAAAAAGAAATCAGACCCTCTAATTCATCTTTGTATCATGTGCCCTCCAACACATTCTACAGAGCCTAAGATGCAGAAAGTGCTCAATAAAGAAAAAGACACACTTACATTCCTTATCCTTTTAGTGACAATAAATAGTGTCAAAACTTACATTTCGATAACACTGTAAAAAGTAAAATCATTTAAA
>ML107803.1:0-16504 GCA_003697995.1 Taxidea taxus jeffersonii
AAGCAGGCTCCCCGCTGAGCAGAGAGCCCGATGTGGGGCTTGATCCCAGGACCCTGGGATCGTGACCTGAGCTAAAGGCAGAGGCCTTAACCCACTGAGCCACCCAGGTGCCCCTAAATGAAATTTTTTATTTTGTTTTTTATTTTTCTTGTTATTTTGTTGTTGTTGTTGTTAATGATTTATTTTTAAGTAATCTCTACATCCATTGTAGGGCTTGAACTCACAACCCCATGATCCCGACAGGGGGCTGGATCCCAAGACCCTGGGGTCACGACCTGAGCTGAAGGCAGAGGCTTTAACCCACTGAGCCACCCAGGCGCCCCAGTTGTGGGAAATCTTAACATAGATCACTCAGTTAACTGATGGATCAGGAAAATAGAAAAAACATAGACGTGTGTATGTTTTTCATAAAGAATATAGAAGATCTGAGCAACACAACCAAAGGTTTGACCTAATGAACTTATATAAAACCCTGCAGCCAATTACTAGAGAATACATTTTTTCTCTAGAACACATACATTTTAAACAGATTTATTGAGGCACACCTGACATACAAGAAGCTGCACATATTTAAAATGTACAGTTTGGGGCGCCTGGGTGGCTCAGTGGGTTAAAGCCTCTGCCTTCGGCTGGGGTCGTGATCCCGGGGTCCTCGGATCGAGCCCCGCGTTGGGCTCTCTGTTCAGCAGGGAGCCTGCTTCCCTTCCTCTCTCTCTGCCTGCCTCTCTGCCTGCTTGTGATCTCTGTCAAATAAGTAATAAATAAAAATCTAAAAAATAATAATAAAATGTACAGTTTGAAAAGTTTCAACTTAGTATACACGCATAAAACCATCACCACCGTGGCGCCTGGGTGGCTCAGTGGATTAAGCCGCTGCCTTCGGCTGGGGTCATGATCTCGGGGTCCTGGGATTGAGCCCCACGTTGGGCTCTCTGCTCCGCAGGGAGCCTGCTTCCCTCTCTCTCTCTGTGTGCCTCTCTGCCTACTTGTGATCTCTCTCTCTTGTGATCTCTCTCTCTGTCAAATAAATACATAAAATCTTTAAATATATATATATATGAGTTTTGGAAGAGAGAACAAATCAAGTAGTTGGTGGGAAATTATTAAAGAAATAATTCAAAAATATGTTCCTGAACTGAAGGACATGAGTTTCCAGATTGAAAGGGCCTAACACACTAAATATAAAAAAAACAAAGAAACAAAAATTTTTTTTGAAAATCAAACACCCAAGGGTATTTCATTATGAAATTTCATAGTAAATATTTAGTGAAACTTCTAAAGGCTTCCAGAGAGTGTCAGACTCTTGATTTTGGCTTGGGTCATAATCTCAGGATCCCAAGATCCAGCCAGAGCCTGGCAGCAGGCTCTGAACTAGCTGTAGAGGCTACTTAAGATTCCCTCCCTCCCTCTTCTTCTGCCCCTCCCCACACTCATCTCGGCTCTCTCTCTCTCTCTCTCTCTCTCTCTCTCAAAAGAAAAAAAAAAGTTTAAAGGCTTTGAGAGAGAAAAATCAGGTTGGCATACAAGGGATACTCAGTTGCATACACAGAATGGCGTTGGATTTAATAACATTTCTGAAAACTAGAAAATGATGGGGATAATGCCTTCAAAACTCTAGATGAGTATTATTTTTAATCTAGAATCCTATACTCCTCCAAGATGTTTCCGAGCATGCAAAGACAGGAAATTTTCTTTCTGTGCTCCCTTCCTCAGGAAGCTAGTGGATGATGAAGTACTAAAACAGAGGATGGAACCAGGGAAAATCAAAACATGGCATCCTGGAAATAAAGGGTTGATCCACACAGAAAAGAAACAAAGGGATTCCGTGGATGATGGTGTAGGGGAGAGCCAGGACAACTTTGCAGCAGGCCCCCTGCCACCAGGCCAGCTTGACATCTCATGAGGTCAACAGGCTACCTACTGTGTTTGACCAACCTGAGAGATTTATACTTCTTTTTTCTTCAAGATTTATTTATTTGAGAGAGAGAGCGAGCAAGCAAACATGCATAGGCATGCATGTACACACACACACACACACATACACACACACACACACGAATGGGGGGAGGGGCAGAGGGAGAGAATCCTCAAGCAGCCTCTCTTGCTGAGCTTGGAGCTCAACGCAGAGCTCCACTCAGGGCTCCACCTGGTTAGGGGCTTGACTCTGGCTCTACCTCAGGACCCATGAAATCATGACCTGAGTTGAAACCAAGAGTCTGACACTTAACCAACTGAGCCACCTAGGCACCCCAAGAGATTTACACTTCTGACGGAATCTATGAAACAAAATGAACAAACAAAAACCCAGGGCAATTGAAAATTCCAGGTAAAACAAAAATTTATATAAGGCAAAATTAACCATAGTTGTTTGGCTTAATAGTGAATAAAATATATATAGTTATAAACATATAAAAATAAATACTGGGCACCTGGCTGGCTCAATCGGCTAAGAAACTGCTTTCAGCTCAGGTCATGATCTCAGGGTCCTAGGATAGAGCCCTGAGTTGGGATGACTGCTCAGTGCCCCTCACCACACTCTTGCTCTCTCTTTCTCGAAGAAATAAAAAAAAGAATAAATACTACTTGATTCTAAAACTATGGTCTCCTGGGGTTCAGCACCAAAACAAACAACAAATACCCAATATCTAGGTCTACTATTGGAAGAGGGGATGAGTGTTGCTTGTGGAATATTTAAAGAATGAAATAGAATCTTCTATCGTAAAAAATGTACCAAGTGAACTAAAGATTTTACTTATTTTTATTAAGCAAAATTGGTGATAAAGTTTTGAAGTGACATTTTCTCAAAGCAGTAGGTCAAAAATTTATTTTGTTTCCAATGAGCTATGGCTTTAGTTTTTTGTTGTTGTTGTTGTTTTAAAAAATGCAGAAATTACAACATGGATGGGCCTAGAAGGTATAATACTAAGTGAGATAAGTCAGTAAGAGAAAGACAAATATCATATGATTTCACTCATAGGTGAAATTTAAGAACAAAACAAAGAAAAAAAGAGACAAACAAGAAAACCAGACTCTTAAATACAGAGAAATGGTAGTTGCTAGAGAGGCAGCAGGTAGGTGAAATAGATAAAGGGATTGAGAGTATACATATCATGATGAGCATGGAGAAGTGTATAGAATTGTTGAATCACTATATGGTACACCTGAAACCAATATAACATGCTATGTTAATTATACTTCAATTAAAAATGCAGAAATATTCTACATTTACTATAAAATTTCTTTTTTTAAAGAATATTTATTTATTTATTTGATGGGGGAGAGAGAGAGCACAAGCAGGTGGAGTAGCAAGGAGAGGGAGAAAGAGAAGCAGGCTCCCCGCCAAGCAAGGAGCCTAACATTGGTCTCGATCCCAGGAGTCTGGGATCACGACCTAAGCCGAAGGCTTACGCTTAATTGACTGAGCCACCCAGGTGCCCCTATTATAACATTTCATAGAGGTGTCTACGTACACTAAAGTATCCATTTAAAAATGTATATATTGGGGGCGCCTGGGTGGCTCAGTGGGCTAAAGCCTCTGCCTTCCGCTCAGGTCATGATTCCAGGGTCCTGGGATCGAGCCCCACATCGGTCTCTCTGCTCCGCGGGGAGCCTGCTTCCTCCTCTTTCTCTGCCTGCCTCTCTGCCTACTTGTGATCTCTGTCTGTCAAATAAGTAAATAAAATCTTTTAAAAAAATGTATATATTGTCCATTCCTCTCTCATATAATATGAAAATAGTGTCATCTTTGAAACATCTTGTCAGTTTTACCAGAGATGATGATTTAAAAGGCAGATTAGGGACGCTTGGGTGGCTCAATGGGTTAAGCTTCTGCCTTCTACTCGGGTTATGGTCTCAGGGTCCTGGGATCAAGCCCTACATCCGGCTCTCTGCTCAGCGGGGGGGCGGGGCTGTCCCCCCCCCCCCCCCCCCCCCCCCCCCCCCCCCCCCATTTTTGTTTTTTTCCCTCTTTTAAATAAATAAATTTAAAAAACTCTAAAAAAAAAAACAGATTAATTACCATAAGATACACTGAACCATTCTGTCTCTGAGAGCCAGCAGTGATATTTGACAGAGAGACTCAGTGATTTTTAGGTGTCCTAGTGGAATCTAATAGAAAAACACATCCTGGATTAGTCTCAGGTATTTTCAGTTACAATAATTTATTTTGCACTGTATTTATCCTCTCAGGATAGGAAGTTACTTTTCTCTCATAGTTCCGAGGTACTGTTGATTCTATCATTCTTTCAAACAATACCTCATTCTGTTGTTTCATCATTATTGTCTTTTTTTTTTAAGATTTTTTTATTATTATTTATTTATTTGACAGAGAGAGAGATCACAAGTAGGCAGAGAGGCAGGCAGAGAGAGGGAAGCAGGCTCCCTGCTGAGCAGAGAGCCCGATGCAGGGCTCGATCCCCTGACCCTGAGATCCTGACCTGAGCCGAAGGCAGCGGCTTAATCCACTGAGCCACCCAGGCGCCCCATCATTATTGTCTTAACTTAGTAGTCATATTACTCTAATTTTTCTATACTTACTTATCAGATAATGACTTTGTAGTTTGTTCATATTATAACTCCATTTCATTCTCAGGAGGTTCAATAGAAAATGCCTCACAAGTGTTGATCAAAATATGACAATGAAGAATAAATTAAAATCTGATGAACAATATACTTTAAAAAACTAACATTTGTTTGACCTCAAGGCTTTATTTTTTTATATAGATTTTTTTTTAAATTTTATTTATTTGACAGACAGAGATCACAAGTAGGCAGAGAGGCAGGCAGAGAGAGAGAGGGAAGCAGGCTCCCTGCTGAGCAGAGAGCCCGATGCGGGGCTCAATCCCAGGACCCTGAGATCATGACCCGAGCCCAAGGCAGAAGCTTTAACCCACTGAGCCACCAGGCTATTTTTTTATATACCCAGGCCCCTATTTTTTATATAGATTTTTAATGATTTATTTAAGAGAGAAGGGGGAGTGCAGAGGGAGAGAATCTTTTTTTTTTAATAAAGACTTTATTTATTTATTTGACAGAGAGAGTAGTTACAAGTAGACAGAGAGGCAGACAGAGAGGGAGGGGGAAGCAGGCTCCCCACGGAGCAGAGAGACCGATGTGGGGCTCGATCCCAGGACGCTGAGATCATGACCTGAGCCAAAGGCAGAGGTTTAACCCACTGAGCCACCCAGGCGCCCCAGGAGAGAAGGAATCTTAAGCAGACTTCACACTGAGGGCAGAGCCCAGGGTAGGGGTTGATCTCACAATCCTGAGATCACAACCTGAGCTGAAACCAAGAGCCCATCACTCAACAGACTGAACCGTTCAGGCACCCTTCCCTCAAGGACTTCAGATATAATTCCCTGTGTTTCTTATCTGTTGTTGCTGATTAGAAGCCTGTTGTCAGTCTGTTTATCTTTTCTTTTTAAGATTTATTTACTTGTTTTTTCAAGTAAGCTCTATGCCCAACATGGGACTTGAACTCATGACCCCAAGATCCTCTCATTTCACCAACTGAACCAGCCCCTTTTCTTTTCGTTCTTTGGTAGATACTCTATTGATCTTTTCTTTCCTTTTCAATAGTTAGTTTATTTATTTGAGAAAGAGTGAGAGCACAAGCAGGGTAAGGGGCAAAGGGAAGGGAGAAGCAGATTCCCCACTGAGCAGGGAGCCTGTCATGGGATTCGATCCCAGGATCCTGAGATCATGACCCAAGCTGAAGACAGAGACTCAACCCACCGAGTCACCCAGGTGCCCCATCTTCTGCCTATTCTTTTTAAAGATTTTATTTATTTATTTGACAGACAGAGATCACAAGTAGGCAGAGAGGCAGGCAGAGAGAGAGGATGGGGGAAGCAGGCTGAGCAGAGAGTCCGATGCGGGGCTCGATCCCAGGACCCTGGGATCATGACCTGAACTGAAGACAGAGGCTTTAACCCACTGAGCCACCCAGGCGCATCTCTTCTGCCCATTTCTTGACTGGATTATTTGTTGAGTATTGAGTTTGATAAGTTATTTATAGATTTTTGATACTAGCCCTTTATCTGATATGTCATTTGCAAATATCTTCTCTCATTCTGTTGGTTGTCTTTGGTTTTGTTGACTGTTTCCTTTGCTGTGCAAAAGCGTTTCATCTTGATGAAGTCCCAATAGTTCATTTTTGCCTTTGCTTCCCTTGCCTTTGGCGATGTTTCTAGGAAGAAGTTGGTGCAGCTCAAGTCAAAGAGGTTACTGCCTGTGGTCTCCTCAAGGATTTTGATGGATTCCTGTCTCACATTGAGGTCTTTCATCCATATTGAGTCTATTTTTGTGTGTGGTATAAAGAAATGGCCCAGTTTCATTCTTCTGCATGTGGCTGTCCAATTTTCCCAACACTATTTTTTGAGGGGAGTTCTCTTTTTTCCATTGGACATTCTTTCCTGCTTTGTCGATGAATGGTTGACCATAGAATTGAGGATCCATTTCTGGGCTCTCTATTCTGTTCCACTGATCTATGGAAGGTCCATTTTGTGCCAGTACCACACTGTCTTGTAATAGAGCTTTGTAATAGAGCTTAAAGTCCAGAATTGTGATGCCACCAACATTCCTCTGGCTATTTGGGGTCCCTTTTGGCTCTATACAAATTTTAGAATTATTTGTTCTAGCTTGGTGAAGAAGTATTTTGATAGGATTTGCATTGAATGTATGGATTGCTCTAGGTAGCATAGTCATTTTAACAATATTTGTTCTTCCAATCCATGAGCATGGAACAGTTTTCCATTTCTTTGTTGAAAGAAATGACGGAGGAGAGATCACAAGAAACACCTTGTTGTCTTCTTCAGTTTCTTTCATGAGGGTTCTATAGTTTTCTGAGTACAGATCCTTTACCTCTTTGGTTAGGTTTATTCCTAAGTATCTTATCATTTTAGATGCAATGTAAGTGGGATCAGATCCTTAGTTTCTCTTTCTTCTGTCTCATTGTTGGTGTATAGAAATGAAACTGATTTCTGTGCATTGATTTTATATCCTGACACTTTGCTGAATTCCTATATGAGTTCTAGCAAGTTTGGGATGGAGTATTTTAGGTTTTCCACATAGAGTGTCATGTCATCTGCAAAGACTGAGAGTTTGACTTCTTCTTTGCCGATTCAAAAGCCTTTTATTTCTTTTTGTTGTCTGATTGCTGAGGCTAGGACTTCTAGTACTATGTCGAATAGCAGTGGTGGCAGTGAACATCCCTACCATGTTCCTGACCTTAGGTGAAAAGCTCTCAGTTTTTCCCCATTGAGAATGATATTCACTGTGAGCTTCTCATAAATGGCTTTTGTGATATTGAGGTATGCTCCCTCTATCCCTACACTATGCAGAGTTCTAATCAAGAAAAGATGCTGTACTTTGTCAAATGCTTTTTAAGCATCTATTGAGAGTATCATACAGTTCTTGTTCTTTCTTTCATTAATGTAGTGTATTACATTGATTGATTTGTGGATGTTGAGCCCCCTTGCAGCCCGGAAATAAATCCTACTTGGTTATGGTGAATAATCCGTTTTTTTTTTTTAAAGATTTTATTTATTTATTTGACATACAGAGATCACAAGTAGGCAGAGAGAGAAGCAGAGAGAGAGGAGGAAGCAGCCTCCCTGCTGAGCAGAGAGCCCGATGTGGGGCTTGATCCCAGGACCCTGGGATCATGACCTGAGCCGAAGGCAGAGGCTTTAACCCACTGAGCCACCCAGGTGCCCCGTGAATAATCCTTTTAATGTACTATTGGATCCTATTGGCTAGTATTTTGTTAGGAATTTTTGCATCCATATTCACCAGGGATATTGGTCCATAACTCTTCTTTTTGGTGGGTTCTTTGTCTGGTTTTAGGATCAAGATAATGCTGGCCCCATAGAAAGAGTTTGGAAGTTTTCCTTCCATTTCTATTTGTTTTTGCTACAGCTTCAGAAGAATGGATGCTAATTCTTCTTTAAATGTTTGGTAGAATTCCCCTGGGAAGCCATCTGGCCCTGGACTGCTGTTTGTTGGGAGATTTTTGATGAATGCTTCAGTTTCCTTGCTGGTTATGGGTCTGTTCAGGTTTTCTGTTTCTTCCTGTTTCAGTTTTGGTAGTTCATACGTCTCTATGAATGCATTCATCTCTTCCAGATTACCTAATTTGTTGGCATATAGTTGCTTATAATTGTTTGTATTTCTTAGTTGTGATCTCTCCTTTTTCATTCATGATTTTACTTATTTGGGTTCTTTCTCTTTTCTTTTTGATAAGTCTGGCCAGGGGGTGTATCAATCTTATCAATTCTTGCAAAGAACCAGCTCCTAGTTTCATTGATCTGCTCTACTGTTCTGTTGGTTTCTATCTCATTGATTTCTTTATTAATTCTCTTCTCCTACTGGGTGTAGGCTTTATTTACTGTTCTTTCTCCAGCTCCTTTAGGTGTAAGGTTAGATTCTGTATTTGAAACCTTTCTTGTTTCTTGAGAAGGCTTGTATTGTTACATAGTTCCCTCTTAGAACCACCTTTGCTGCATCTCAAAGGTTTTGAACAGTTGTGTATTCATTTTTATTTGTTTCCATGAATTTTAAAAAATTTTCTTTAATTTCCTGGTTGACCCATTTGTTCTTTTTTTTATTTAATTTTATTTTTAAAATTTTTTAAATTTGTCAGAGAGAGAGAGGGAAAGAGAACTAGTGAGCACAGGCAGACAAAGTGGCAGGCAGAGGCAGAGGAAGAAGCAGTCTCCCTGCCGAGCAAGGAGCCCGATGTGGGACTCGATCCCAGGATGCTGGGATCATGACCTGAGCCGAAGGCAGCTGCTTAACCAACTGAGCCACCCAGGCGTCCCCATTTATTCTCTTTTAAAAAAATTATTTATTTATTTATTTGACAGACAGAGATCACAAGTAGGCAGAGAGGCAGGCAGAGAGAGAGGAAGGGAAGCAGGCTCCCCGCCGAGCAGGGAGCCCAATTTGGGGCTCGATTCCAGGACCCCGGAATCATGACCTGAGCTGAAGGCAGAGGCTTTAACCCACTGAGCCACCCAGGCGCCTGGACCCATTTATTCTTTAGTCAGATGCTCTTTAGCCTCCATGTCTTTGAGTTCTTTCAAATGTCCTCTTGTGATTGAGTTCCGGTTTCAAAGCACCGTGGTCTGAAAATATGCAGGGAATGAACCCAATTGCTTGGTACCAGTTGAGACCTGATTTTTTTTTTTTTAAGATTTTATTTATTTATTTGACAGACAGAGATCACAAGTAGGCAGAGAGGCAGGCAGAGAGAGGGGGAGGGAAGCAGGCTTCCCGCTGAGCAGAGAGCCCAATGTGGGGCTCTATCCCAGGACCCTGGGATCATGACCCCAGCTGAAAGCGGAGGCTTTAACCCACTGAGCCACCCATGCACCCCAAGACCTGATTTGTGACCCAGAATGTGATCTATTCTGGAGAATGTTCCATGTGCAATCAAGAAGAATGTGTATTCTGTTGCTTTAAGATGGAATGCGCTGAATATATCTGTGAAATCTATCTGGTACAGTGTATCATTTAAAGCCCTTGTTTCCGTGTTGATCTTTTGTTTAGATGATCTGTCTGTCCATTTCAGTGAATGGGGTGTTAAAATCCCCTACTTTTATTGTATTATTATTGATATGTTTCTTTAATTTTGTTATCAATTGGCTTATGTAATTGGCTGCTCCCATATTAAGGACATGAATATTTATGCCCTTATATAAATATTTATATTTATTGTTAGATCTTCTTGTTGGATATACCCTTTCATTATGATGTACTGTACTTCCTCATTTCTTAATACAGTCTTTGATTTAAAATCTAATTTGTCTGATATAAGGATTGCCACACCAGCTTTCCTTTGATGTCCATTCGAATGATAAATGTTTTCCATCTACTTGCTTTCAATCTGGAGGTGGCTTTTGGGTCTAAAATGGGTCTCTTGGAGAGAGCATATTGATGGGTTTTGCTTTCTTATTCAATCTGATACTCTGTGTCTTTTGATTGGGGCATTCAACCCATTTACAATCAGAGTAACTATTTTTTAAAATATTTTACTTATTTGACAAAGAGAGAGAAATCAAGAGAGGGAACACAAGCAGGGGGTGTGGGAGATGGAGAAGCAGGCTTCCCTCAGAGCAGGGAGCCCAATCTGGGGCTCAATCCCAGAACCCTGAGATCATAACCTGAGCTGAAGGCAAATGCCTAACAACTGAGCCACCCAGGTGCCCACACTCAGAGTAACTATTGAAAGATATGAATTAAGTGCCATTGTATTACCTGTAAAGTCACTGTTTCTGTATATAGTCTCTGTTCCTTTGTAGTCTATGTTACTTTTGGGCTCTCTCTTCACTTAAAGGATGCTATTATATTTCTTGTAGGGCTGGTTTGGTGATCACAAATTCTCTTAGCTTCTGTTTGTCCTAGAAACTTTTTATCTCTCCTTCTATTTTGAATGACATCCTAGCTGAATAAAATATTCCTGGCTGCATATTTTTCTCATTTAACATCCTGAATATATCATGTCAGTCCTTTCTGGCATGCCAGGTCTCTGTGGAGAGGTCTTCTGCCAGTTTAATATTTGTACCCTTGGGGGTTACTGACCTTTTGTCCTGAGCTGCTTTCAGGATTTTTTCCTTGTCTCTGAGATTTGCAAGTTTCACTATTATACCTCAGGGTGTTGATTGATTTTTATTGATTTTGAGTGGGGTTCTCTGTGTCAGGGAGAGAGAATCTTTATTTTTTTAAGATTTTATTTATTTATTCAACAGAGAGAGAGATCACAAGTAGACAGAGAGATAGTCAGAGAGAGGGAGAAGCAGGCTTCCCACTGAGCAGAGAGCCTGATGTGTGGCTTTATCCCAGGACCCTGAGATCATAACCTGAGCCAAAGGCAGAGGCTTAACCCACTGAGCCACCCAGGCGCCCCGGGAGAGAGAATCTTAAGCAGATTCTGCACTGAGTGCAGAGCTCAACTCAGGGCCTGATCTCATGACCCTGAGATCATGACCGCGAGATTGTGACCTAACTAGAAACCAAGAATCCATTGCTTAACTGGCTGTGCCATCCAGGAGCCCCAGGAGAGTGTGACTCTTGATCTTGGGGTTGTAAATTGCAGTCCCATACTGGGTGTAGAGATTGCTTAAAAATAAAATATTTTAAGGTGTCTGGGTGGCTCAGTCTGTTAAGCATCTGCCTTCGACTTAAGTCACTACCCTAGGGTCCTGGATTGAGTTCTGCACCAGGCTCCCTCCTCAGCGGGGAGTCTGCTCCTCTCTCTCCCTCTGCCCCTTTCCCCTGCTTATGCGTGCTCTGTTTCTCTCTTGCTGTCTCTCAAATAAATAAATAAAATCTTTTTCAAAAATTTAAAAAATAAAATAAAATCTTTTAAAGTAAAATAAAATCTTTTTAAAAGTAGGTAAAACCACAGGTGGGAGCTTGACAACTGTCTTGAGGAAAAGCACTTGAGCAACTCTTTGCGTTGTGAGATGAAGTAGCCACTATGTTCACAGAACATTCTTACATAAAAGAACAACTTCCAGACAAGCTATGGTTATTTAGACTTAGATATTTGGCAAACTTAACCCCCCCCCAAAAGATGAATGGAAGGGAGGCTTGCTTCAAAACAAACAGTTTTTGTTAGTGAAAATTTGAGCTCTCAAGAGAAATTTTGGAAAACTAGTATGTGCCAATGAGCTTGACATTCTCAAAGATATTTTTTAAGATTTTATTTTACCTACTTTTAAACCACAAGGATGTAGGGTGAAGAATATACCATGACTACTGGTATAATTTGGTGCTATCGCCTTGGATCTGTGCTAAGGCACCAGCAGTTTCCCCTCATTGCCTTTGCATCGGTGCAAATCCCAACACAGTGGAAGAGGCAAATGACATCCTAGTGTTGTCATGAAAATAGTTTTGACCTCACAACCCCCCTGAAAGTGTCTTGGGTGTGCTCAGGGTTTTGCGGATCACCATGAGAATCATCATTGTAGAAGAGGTTACCTGGTTTTGCAGGGTTTCAGTTTCCTTATTTATCAAATAGGACAAATAATGCTATAGCTACCTCAGAGTGATGGGGAGTAGCCAGGATTATTGTGAAAACTAAATAATTTAAACATTTAAAATACACATAAAACATTTAAAATAGTCTCTGGCACATTATGTTAGATAAGCATTTGCTGGGAGCACCTGGGTGGCTCAGTGGGTTTAGCCTCTGCCTTTGGCTCAGGTTATGATCTCAGGGTCCTGGGATCGAGCCCCAGATTGGGTTCTCTACTCTGCAGGGAGCCTGCTTCCCTCTCTCTCTCTCTCTGCCTGCCTCTCTGCCTACTTGATCTTTCTGTCTCTCTCTCTGTCAAATAAATAAATAAAATCCTTAGATAAGCATTTGCTAATATTATAGTCATATATGCAATGGTCTTCCAAAATAAATTTATTGATAATGCATTAGTCCGTAGTAATGAAACATAATTGTTGAATTTTAGGTTGTTTCCAATTCTTGAACACCCTTATACATAAATCTTTGATACTTCTCTGATTATTTAAATTCCTAAAGTGGAACTGCCCAAGGAATATACCCATTTTTTCACTTTATTGTTGAAAAGTGTACAGAGGGGCACCTGGGTGGCTCAGTGGGTTAAGCTGCTGCCTTCGGCTCAGGTCATGATCTCAGGGTCCTGGGATCGAGTCCCACATCAGGCTCTCTGCTCAGCAGGGAGCCTGCTTCTCTCTCTCTCTCTGCCTGCCTCTCTGTCTACTTGTGATCTCTCTCTGTCAAATAAATAAATAAAATCTTTTAAAAAAAGAAAAAAAGAAAAGTGTACAGAGAATATGAAAGTAGGAGAGCTGAAAAGATAGAGGTCTATGAACCAAGTGAATATTTGACTTCAGTAGGGAGCAATACTTAAGGAGGACACAACCCAGGGTATAGCCATGAGAGTGAAAGAATGAACGGCAATGATGATCACAGAATGAATGTGTGATGATGAATTGGAAGAGGCCATGGTGTTGGCTGAGTCATCCTCATGAACACTGACATCACTCAGTTGACCTACAGAGGGCCAGAAGACTGACACACAGGTCCTGTCATTACTCGATGGGTGGGCTGTGCCAGAACAGGGTTTTGCTTGGGAGGCCACACCCAGGCCCAGGAAAGTGACCAATACCCTTATAACCAACACCAGTAAGATCCCTAGGACTTAATGATGGGCGATTTCTTTTTTTTTTTTTAAGATTTTATTTATTTATTTGACAGACAGAGATCACAAGTAGGAAGAGAAGCAAGCAGAGAGAGAGGAGGAAGCAGGCTCCCTGCTGAGCAGAGAGCCCGATGCGGGGCTCGATCCTAGGACCCTGGGATCATGACCAGAGCCAAAGGCAGAGGCTTTAAACCACTGAGCCATCCAGGTGCCCTTGGGCCATTTGTTTTAAGCAATATTTGATTCAAAAAAAATACTAGTCTCCCCCAAAATTTAGAGACAAGTGCCTACAAATTCATTATTCAGAAGTGGAACTTATCCATTATGAATATAAGGTAAGCACAAAGTAGGTTTTCTAGCTTTTTTTTGTGGAATCTTGTTTACATTCAAATTTTAAGGTCTGACTTCAGGGTTCTAGAAACAAAACTCATGGAATCTTGGCACAGGTAGAAATAATAATGCAGGTTTACTGGAGAAAGGTGGAATTTTTTGATAAAAAATGCTATAAAAAATGGTTGTCCGTACTTAAAAATTGAAATTGGGGGGTGCCTGGGTGATTCAATCGGCTAAGCATCTAACTCTTGAACTCAGCTCAGGCTTTGATCTCAGGGTCATGAGTTCAAGCCCCATGTTGGGCTCTATGATGGGCATGGAGCCCACTTAAAAAAAAGATAAACAATAAATAAATAAGGAAATAAAAATGGAAATTGGATCCCTATTTCAATGTACACAAAAATCAATTCTTTTTTTTTTAATTTTTTAAAAAGATTTTATTTATTTATTTCAGAGTGAGAGAGTGAGAGAGAGCATGAGAGGGGAGAAGGTCAGAGGGAGAAGCAAACTCCCCATGGAACTGGGAGCCCGATGTGGGACTCGATCCCGGGACTCCGGGATCATGACCTAAGCTGAAGGCAGTTGCTTAACCAACTGAGCCACCCAGGCGCCCCACAAAAATCAATTCTAAAAGATATATTTTTAAAGATTTTATTATTTATGGGGCCCCTGGGTGGCTCAGTGGGTTAAGCCTCTGCCTTCGGCTCAGGTCATGATCTCAGGGTCCTGGGATCGAGCCCCGCATCAGGCTCTCTGCTCAGAGGGGAGCCTGCTTCCTCCTCTCACTCTCTGCCTGCCTCTCTGTCTACTTGTGATCTCTGTCAAATAAATAAATAAAATCTTTAAAAAAAAAGATTTTATTTATTTATTTGAGAGAGAGAGAGAATGAGAGAGAGAGAGAGAATGAGAAGGGGAAGGGTCTGAGGGAGAAGCAAACTCCCTGCCAAGCAGGGAGCCTGATGTGGGACTCAATCTAGGGACTCCGGGTTCCTGACCTGAGCCGAAGGCAGTTGCTTAACCAACTGAGCCACCCAGGCGCCCCACAAAATTCAATTCTAGAGAGAATATAGAATTTCCATAATTCCATATACCTTTAAAGCCATAAACTTTTTTTTTAAGAGGATCTTTTTTTATTTTATTGTATTTATTTATTTGACAGAGAGAGATCACAAGTAGGCAGAGAGGCAGGCAGAGATAGAGGAGGAAGCAGGCTCCCCACTGAGCAGAGAGCCCGATGCGGGGCTCGATCCCAGGACCCTAGGACCATGACCCGAGCCGAAGGCAGAGGCTTCAACCCACTGAGTCACCCAGGCGCCCCAAAACCCATAAACTTTAAAACCATAAACTTTTAAAAAGAAAACAGGATAGCTTTCTGACCCCTGGAAGAGTTTGCTGGACACAAAAAACACTAACCTTGGGGCACCTGGGTGGCTCAGTGGGTTAGCCTCTGCCTTCAGCTCCGGTCATGATCCCAGGGTCCTGGGATTGACCCCCAAGTTGGGCTCTCTGCTCAGCAGGGAGCCTACTTCCCCCTCTCTCTCTGCCTGCCTCTCTGCCTACTTGTGATCTCTGTCAAATAAATAAATAAAATCTTTAAAAAAAACCCACTAACCTTGAAAGAAAATGTTGAGAAATTTGACTTTAAGAATTTTGTTCACTAAAAAACACCTTAAAAAAATTTTTTTTTAGGGGCGCCTGGGTGGCTCAGTGGGTTAAAGCCTCTGCCTTCGGCTCAGGTCATGATCCCAGGGTCCTGGGATCGAGCCCCACGTCGGGCTCTTTGCTCAGCGGGTAGCCTGCTTTCTCCTCTCTCTCTGCCTGCCTCTCTGCCTACTTGTGATCTCAATCTCTCTGTGTTAAATAAATAAAATCTTAAAAAAAAAAAAGATTTATTAAAAAAATTTTTTTTTATTTTTTTAGAAGATTTTTTTTTTAACTTACTAATTTGACAGAAAGATCACAAGGTAAACAGAGCAGCAGGCAGAGAGAGAGGGGGAAGCAGGCTCCCCACCGAGCAGAGAGCCCGATGCGGGGCTTGGTCCCAGGACCCTGAGATCATGACCTGAGCTGAAAGCAGAGGCTTAACCCACTAAGCCACCCAGGTGCCCCTAAAAAACACCTTTAAAGTGAAAAGAGAAATAATAAATAAAATATGTAATATGTATATAATTGGTGATTTAGCATCAAAAAGTTAAAGAACTCTTTCAAAGTATCAATAAAAAGACAACCCAGTAGAAAAATGGACAAAAGACATGAAGAGACATTTCATAAAAATGGAAATACAAGACCTAGTTTTGAAAATTATAAAGAGCTGGGGCATCTGGGTCGCTCAGTGGGTTAAAGCCTCTGCCTTTAGCTCAGATCATGATCTCAGGGTCCTGGGATCGAGCCCTACATAGGGCTCTCTGCTCAGCGGGGAGCCTGCTTCCCACCCCCCTCTGCCTGCCTCTCTGCCTCCTTGTGATCTCTGTCAAATAAATAAAATTAAAAAATATAAAAAATCATAAAGAACTCAATCTCATTAGTAATCAGGGAAATGCAAATCAAGACCACAATGAATTATCATTTATCCCAATTAGACTGGCAGAAATTAAGAAGCCTTAATGACACCATGGGCTGGAAAGGATGTTGGTCAATAGGAATTCTTACACCACAGGAAGAAGGCAAATCCATACAGCCACTTTGAAACAAACAATTGAGCATTGTTCTGTGAAACAGCCTAGAAACTCTCCTACATGTGCATCAGGAGGGATGTCCAAAACTCTCCACTGTAATCCTGTTGCTAATACAAAAATAACTGGGTGCAATGCAGATGGCAGGAAAATGGAAAGATTGTGGTATATTTACAGCATGTAATACAATACAACCAGAAACAGTGAATGGAACAGCTACATGCAACAACTTTGAAGAACCCTTGAAATGAAAGCTTTGTTTAAAAAGTTCCAGAGGGGTGTCTGGGTGGCTCAGTGGGTTAAGCCTCTGCCTTCAGCTCA
>ML107803.1:16604-37928 GCA_003697995.1 Taxidea taxus jeffersonii
CTCAGTGGGTTAAGCCTCTGCCTTCAGCTCAGATCATGATCTCAGGGTCCTGAGATAGAGCCCTGCAATGGGCTCTCTGCTCACCGGGGAGCCTGCTTCTCCCCCCACCCCGCCTGCTGCTCTACTTGTGATCTATGTCCAGTAAATAAATAAATAATAAATAAATAAATCTTAAAAAAAAAAGTCCAGGGTGGGGCTCCTGGGTGGCTCGGTTGTTTAACTGTCTGCCTTCGGCTCAGGTCAGGATCCCAGGGTCCTGGGGTCAGGCCCCAAGTTGGGCTCCCGGCCCCCTGCTTCTCTCTCTATCTGCTGCTCCCCCTGCTTGTGCTGTCAAATAAATAAATAAAATCTTAAAAAAATAGTTATCTCTGAGGAGGGGGCACCTGTGTGGCTCAGTCAGTGGGGCATCTGACCCTTTACTTTGACTCGGGTCACGATATCAGGGTTGTGAGATCGAGCCCCACGTTGGGCTCCACACTCAGTGCAGAGTCTGGTCGAGATTCTCTCTCCCTCTGCCCCTCCGTTTGCATGCTATTTATTTAAAAATCCTCAAAAATATATAGTTATCTCTGAAGAGGACACAGAGGTGGGTTCAAGAAGACACACATAGTATGTGACATTAGGAATATTCTAATTTTTTAAAAGATTATTTATTTATTCATTTATTTATTTGACAGGGAGAGAGCATGAGTGAGGGACAAGCAGACTGCCAGCTAAGCAGGGAGCCTGATGTGGGGCTCCTACCCAGAACCCTGAGGTTGTGACATGAGCCAAAGGCAGACCCTTAACTGACTCAGTAACCCAGGCATTCCTGGAATATTCTAACTCTTAAACTGATGGCAGGTGGTATGTTCATTTTGTTGTTATGCTTCATGATTTATGTATGTTATTTCATGTCAAATATTAATTACCTCTTTAAATATAGTAAACAAGAGGACAATGTGATTTTTAAAATTGAATATAACTGATACACAATGTTACATTAGTTTCAGGTATACAACAAAGTGATTCTGTAAATTTCTATTCTGTGCTCTCCCATCTGTCACCATACAATGCTACTACAATACCAATGACTATATTCCCTATGCTGCACCTTTCATCCTGATAACTCACTCATTCCATGATGGAAGCCTGTGTCTCTCACTCTCCTTCACTCATTTTACACACCACCCCCCAATCCCCCTGCCCTCTGGCAACCACCAGTTTGTTCTCTGTACTTATGGAACTATTTCTGCTTTTTTGGTGTTTGTTCCTTTTTTTAAGATTCACATATAAGTGAAACCATATTTGTCTTTTTCCATCTTATTTCACTTATACCTTCTAGGTCTATCCATGTTGCCACAAATGACAAGATCCCATCCTTTTTTATGGCTGAGTGATATTCCAGTGTGCTTTTGTGTTTATAGGTATCAAGATATATCTATACAGATAGAGATATCTCTATATATAGATGTTATCTATTCTCTTTATCCACCCATCTACTGATGGACACAGGTTGCTTCCATTATCTTGACTGCTATAAATAATGTTACAGAGTGGTGCACATATCTTTCTAAGCAAGTACTTCTGTATTTGGGTAAATACCAACTAGTGGAATTACTGGATTGTACATATTTTTAACTTTTTGAGGAAACGCCAATCTGTTTTCCACAATGGCACCAATTTACATTCCCGCTCACAGTGCATGAGGGTTCCCTTTCCTTCACCTCCTTGTTAATACTTGTTATTTCTTATCTTCTTGATACTGGCCATTCCAACAGGTATAGGCGATCTGCACTTTGATTTGGGATTTCCCTGATGATCGGTGTTGAACATCTTTTCATGCGTTGGCCATTTCTAGGTCTTCTTTGGACAAACGTCTATCAGGTCCTCTGCCCATCATTTAGGAATTGTTATTGTTGGGTTGTAGACATTCTTTATATATTTTGGATATTTAATCTCTCACAAGATATACCATTTGCAAGTATTTTCTCCCATTCAGGAAGTTGCTGTGAATTGAATTTTGCATTCTATTCTATACCCTGTAAGAAAACCCTCCTCTAAATATGGGTCTGCACGTTTGTGATGAGATATACCATGTTTATCTTGTGGCTTCATGGACCCCACCTTGTGAAAGTCAGGCCTCAAGGATCCCTATCTTCAGTTTTGATTGCTGCCTATTCCCATCTCGCACCATCTGCCCAATCAGTCTCTGAGCTCCTCAACTGCTTCTGAGTGCCTCTGTGCCATCAGCACGTACTTGTTCTGATTGACTGGAGACAACTGCACATCTCTTCCCTGTTGGCCAATGAATGTTTCACCGTTACAAGGCTCAAATGTTACCCCCAGGAGCCTTCCCAGAGGCTGTGAGGGTTTGGCCCTTTCTCGTTTTCACAGGGTCTTTTTCATGTCCCCTTGGGCACTTACCTGATGTGCGTCATCACTCACTTCCAGGCCAGCCCTGCCCTGGACTCCAGAGTCCCCAAAGGCCAGTAGTGTTCGTATGTATGTATGTATGTATGTACGTACGTATGTACATACATACAGTAATTTCTATACCCGATGTGGGGCTTGAATTCACGACCCCAATATCAAGAGTCCATGCTCTTCCAACTGAGCCAGCCACGTGCCTCAAGGCCAGTACTGTGTTCTACTCAGCCCTGTGGCCCAGAGCCTACCCCAAACCGACTTTCAGTAAAGCTCCTCTTCATGAGACAGGGAAACAGCCCAAGGGCAGAAGAGTCAGGAGAGACTGCCATGGAGCCGGGAGGAAGGGGAGCAGGTCAGGAGTTAGAGGCCAGGTGCTGGAGACACAGAGGACTCAACAGGGAACACTCTCCTTGTACCAGGCACTCCTCGCCTGTCGCCCTCAGAGCTACCCCTATTGGAAGCAAAAGAGAAACAAAGGCTGCCAAGCTTTATTCAGGTCCTACTGGTTACAGATAACATATGGAAGCCTGCATCCAGCCCCCTGAGCAGGCTCGGTCACCCCTGCCGCCAGTCTCATTTCTTGTCCTCCTCCTTCTTGTCCTTCTTGCCATCCTTGTTGGCCTGTGAGGCCAGGGACCCCATGGCGTTTCGAATAGCTTCATTGTTGGGATCCACACCTGGAAGGTTCTCCAGGACGCTCTGAAGGAACTCGGGGTCCTGCATCACATCATAATCATCCTCCTCCTGAAAAAGGGCAGTGTCAGCTCGGGCCAGGGGCTGGGCCAGCTCAGGAGTGCACTGCTGCCTGAGCCCCTCTCTCCACCTGTCTGTGGGTGGGGCCACCTCTGGCCAAAGGTAGAGAGGACAACGGAGGAGAATACCCAGTGCCTACGGATGGTAGAAACTCATACATTCGTGCATGACCAAACAGAGAAACTGGAACTTTGCTTCCTAAGCATACAGGATAAGAACAGATGCCATCACATTCAGATTTCTTGCTATCAGACACCCACTCCTTCTTTGCCTTACACTCTCACCCTCCTGGGAAGACAGCACCCTATATACCAGTCCATACTGCTCCCACCAAGAAAGAAGGAAAACAACAGAACATCAGGACACTGATCCAACCTGGACTGTGTTCATTCTATTGCCTTAGCAAGGTTTACAAACAAGAAATGTAGACCTAGGTGTTTCTTTCCCTCTGCTCCTCAGAAAGCTCATCTATGAAACCCTGAAGAATGTTCCAGGCCTAGAGGGCTAAAGACATAAACACCAATGGACTTTAAGTATTCTGGGGGTGGGGAGTCATTGTTGGCCCTCACCTTGGCGGGCTCAGATGTGTCCATGGCGGAACTGGCATCAATGTCAGCGGACTCTGCCTGGCCAAACTCTGAGGAAAAGAGGGCAGTCCATTTAGCTCCATTTCCCTACCCAGTGCCTCTGCCCGAGCACTGCTTTCCAGGGCTTGGCTTACCAGCACCCTGCAGGGACATCTGCATGGCATAGGCGATCTGCTCCTCCTCAGTCATACTGCTCAGGTCAGGGAGCCCGGTGCGGCCAAACTCCTGCTGGCTGATGGTCATCTTCAGCAGGGCGTCATCTGAGTCTGGAAAAAGGAGGGGAGCAGCAGAGTAGGATTATTGCCATGCTCCACACAGGCCCACCCCTAAACTGCTCCCCCAGCCCCTATGTTCGCATGCTGCCCATGCTATTCCTACCTACCGCTATTCCAGCATCTACGCCCGACTCCGCGGGATACCCTTGGCCCCATCCCTCACCTTCAGCCCCAGCTGTAGCAATCCCTGCTTCAGCCGCTGAGGCCGCAGCTGCCCGCCGGGCCTCTTCCTCCTGCCGCTGCCGCTGCTCTTCCATAGAGACACGGAGGGCCTGGCAAAGGGCAGGGCAAGGTCAGATGTTCTGCCCTCCCTCCTTGCAGGTGCTTGGGGAAGTCAGTTGAGGGGTGGGAAGGGGACATAAAGTGGCAGCCTCTGGTTTATGCACATGGGCAAGAACCTGGGGAGGTAAGAGGTGACAAAGGGAAAAAGGACTTGGGAGAAGCCTGGGGTTTAATCAAGAGAAGCGAACAAGAGAGTCTGACATTGGTGTCCCTAGAGATCACGCAGAATTAAGGGGAAAAGGGACCAAAGAGAGTCTGGGAAAATGAGCAAGGGTTTTCAGAAGGTTTAAGCCTGGAGATGCTATGTGGTATGTGGGTCCTCAGACAGGAGGACAAAGGAGGACCCTTGGGCTCTACCTGAGGTCAACGTTTGCTCACCAGGGCCAGCTCAGGATCAGCACTGGGATCCACTCCGAATTCAAAGTCGCTGGCACCAAGACCCAACATGGCACCACCTTCACCAGCCAGAATTGGAGAACTGATGAGGGCATCGGCCAAGCTGGGCCCAGGAGGCACTGTTACCAGATGAGAACCGGTTCCATCTTTGCCATTCAGTGTGTTTACAAAGGCTGTCAGCTTTTCTGTGTTCACCTCCTGGAGGAGGGAAGAACAGAGGAGGCTCTCCTTCCCACCTTGTTCCCCCTCCTCTGCCACTTCAGCACCTGTCTGGAGCTGCTCTCTCACAGCGTAGGACTGTTCTGTTTGTAACCAACTCAAGTCCATGCCCCCAACCTGTCCTTACTCACCTCTTCCCCAAAATTGATAATGTCAACATTTACTTTTTCTTTCTTGAGACGTTTAGCCAGCTTCACCAGCTAGGAAGAGGGAAGAGAAATGAGGAAATCTGTTCCATGCCACGAGGGGAAAGGATACTCCTCACAAGCAACAGAAATCGGTTAACCTCCCGGATGACCCCCAACAGAAATACTGAATTCTGCACATGCACATTTTCCCAAAAGGACGAACCCAATGCCTCTGGCAGGCCTGCATAAGCCCCAAGGGGCCCCATTCCCACGTTCCCCGGCTGTCACCTGGACTCACATCCTTCTCGTTGTCCTCTACGGGGCTCCCCACAAAGGCGATGATGCGCATCTTGTGATTCTTGCCCTGTCGGTGCTTCAGAGCCAGCTTGTAAAGGAAGAGGAAGTTCTCACAGTCAGCCAGAGGCACCACTGAGCTCTCTCTTCTGTCACTCTGCTTCTTTTCTTAGGGTTTCTATGTTCAAGTCCACTGTCATGTTCACACAAGATCTAACCCCTCCTCCACCCTTCCTCCCTCCTGTGCCTCTGTGTGTGGACAAGGAAGAGGGGCTGTCTTAATTCTAGGGGTCTTTTCCTTCACCACCCTCACCAGTCCTGGAATTCATCCCACCATATCCTTTCTACTCCTCTCTCTAGGTCACTTCTCTTCCCTGCTCTGGTTCTAGCTCAACATTCCAGGGAAGAAATGAACCAGTATTGCAGGCAGAGCCTCAGAGCAAGGGGGAACAATCAAAGGGATCCAGTAGGACTCACATGGGCCACACGGATGCCAGTGCAGAAGGTGATCTTGCCCTTGGGTTGGACAGTGTGGAGCTTGGAAAGAATGCGGCCGGTGTCAGGGGTGAGTGTGGTCAGCACTTCACAGTCACTGGGATGTAGGGAAAGGGTTTTTATGTTTTCAGGTCTGGACAAGTGCCTCTGAACCTGTATCTGACTCATCTTTTTTTTTCCCAAGGAAACTCTACACCTGACATGGGGCTTGAACTCATAACCCCGAGATCAAGAGTCTCATGTTCTACCGACTGAGCCAGCCAGGTGCCCCCAACTCATCTTTTCCTTAAGGACCTTGATAATAACTGTAATCTCTACGGTTCTTAATCAAATATCCAGTGTTTAGAGGGTAGATCTTAAATGTCCTCATTAAAAGTAAAGAATTTTGGGACGCCTGCGTGGCTCAGTTGGTTAAACAGCTGCCTTCGGCTCAGGTCATGATCCCAGTGTCCTGGGATCGAGTCCCACACCGGGCTCCTTGCTTGGCAGGGAACCTGATTCTCCCTCTGCCTCTGCCTGCCACTCTGTCTGCCTGTGCTCGCGCTCTCTCTCTCTAACAAATAAATAAATAAAAAATCTTAAAAAAATAAAATAAAAGTAAAGAATTTTTTCTGACTATGTGAGATATGTGTGTTACCTAAACTTAGTGTGGTGACCATTTCACAATATATACATATATCAAATGGTTGTTGTATATGCCATGCTGTTTGCCAGCTGTATCTCAATAAAACTAGAAAAAAAATCCAGTATTTAATAGATATGAACACGGAAATAAGGGTTGACTTTACAAGAAACTTGCCCTCTTCCTCCCAATGTTTCCCTTGAACTCTTCGCATGTTATCCTGGTCCCAGGGCCCCAAGAATCCTCCACCACAGCTGGATGCTAGTGAGTATGTCTCCCTGCCGCTCCATTTCCAGACCTGCTTGCCAGCTAACAACATACATACTGGGATGGGAGGTTACTCATTTGAGGATTATCAGTTCCTTAAACAAATCATTTTTGGGGTAAAGAGGATATATGATACAGGTCCTGGGGACTCTTAACCCAAAATGACTTCACTGGCTTTAAAATATATTGTGAAATTTCACCCCAGAAGATTTAGTTTCCTAACTGTATTAAATTCAGATTAATATCAAACTCAAGCTGCAGGGCACTTGGGTGACTCAGTCAATTAAGCATCTGACTCTTGATTTTGGCTCAGGTCCTGATCTCCAGGTCCTGAGATGGAGCCCTGACCGCATGGGGCTCTTCACTGTGGGGAGTCCTCTGGGACTTCTCTCCCCACCTTGCCCTTCCCCACCCACCCTGTGCTCTCTCTTTCTCAGATAAATAAGTCTTTAAAATAAATAAATAAATAAACTCAAGTTGTTATTAATATTTCTTCTGAATAGGGAAGAAGATAGTCTGGGAAGGCTGATGGGCAAATACAACTTCACGGGACCTGGACAGCAACCTGGATGCCACAGCAGGTCACATGTGGGAAAACAGCCACCCACCTACCATACCCCTTCCTCCTCTGCCCCATGTACTTGGCCAGTGTGATGAGGCCCACGTTGTTCTCAGGGTTGCTGCGGGTCTTAGAGTGACAAACTATGTTGACAGCGTCTTGTTGAGCCTGCAGCCGGGTGGGTAAGAAGTCTCCATTCCGCATATATTCACTGTTGTCCACACTGTCAGATTAAAAGAAGGAGGGAGAAGACATATGGTAAGATCTCTCCGATACATTCTCCCTAATTCTAGACACCCCTACCCTCTTCCCTCCTTCAACACTTCTTTGAGGGACACTATCACGCACAGTAGTGGCTCTCAGTCTCTGTGAAACAGAACCACCTACAACTTAAAAAATATTAAATGTGTTGGGACGCCTGGGTGGCTCAGTTGGTTGGGCAGCTGCCTTCGGCTCAGGTCATGATCCCAGCGTCCTGGGATCGAGTCCCGCATCGGGCTCCTTGCTCGGCAGGGAGCCTGCTTCTCCCTCTGCCTCTGCCTGCCACTCTGTCTGCCTAGGCTCGCTCACTCTCTAACAAATAAATAAATAAAATCTTTTAAAAAATATTAAATGTGTATGTATGTATGTATACACACACACACACACACACACACACACACCCATATATATACACACACAGACACAGACTTCCAAGCCTTACACCAGACTTACTGACTCAAAATTATCAAAGGAGGGGCAACAGGGTAGATCAGTTGGTTGGGCAGCAGACTTGATTTTAGCTCAGGTCATGATCTCAGAGTTGTGAGATCAAGCCCCACATCATGCTCCACACTTGGTGAGGAGACTACTTAAGATTCCCCCTCTCTCTCTGCCCCCCACCTTTCTTAAAAAAAAAAAAAAAAAAAGACCAAAGGAGGAAATACACTTTATTTATTTATTTTTTAATCGTATTTATTTGTCAGAGAGAGAAAAAGAGAGCATGCGTGCACCAGCACAAACAAGGGGAGAGGCAGGCTCCCTGCTGAGCAAGGAGCCAGATGCAGGACTTGATCCCAGGGCTCTGGGATCATGACCTGAGCCAAAGGGAGATGCTTAAGTGACTGAACTCAGGCATCCCAGGAAATAGATTTTAAATCTCCATTCCACAGACGATTCTGATAAGCACCAAAGGTTGCAATCTGTTCACCACAATCACCTTCTTAGAAGCTGCAATTCAATGTTATTAAGCAGTGTCATGGATGAGTTATTCTAAATTTGCCTTCAAGATAGATTTATTCCTGGGGTGCCTGGGTGGCTCAGTTGGTTAAGCATCTGCCTTCGGCTCAGGTCACAATTCCTTGGTTCTAAGATCGAATCCCACATCAAGCTCCTTGCTTAGCAGGGAGGGTGCTTCTCCCTCTGCCTCTGCCTGCTGCTCCCCTTGCTTATGCCCTCTCTCCCTGTCAAATAAATAAAAATCTTTAAGAATCCATTAAAAAAAAGTATTCCAAAGGTAGAAAATATTTACAAAATAATACATGTTTGGCAGCACTAAGTGCAGAAAAGCACAAAGCAATCATCTGCTTAAATGTTTACCAGCCTTGGCAGCTGGACCAAACTGCAAAAATGAGGTTCTATGGAAGTGGGCTCTCACATCTTTTATCCTTGCAGTTTTTCCCAATCTAAGAAATCCAGATACTATGAAATACAAGCGGGGCACCTGGGTGGCTTGGTGGGTTGGCCTCTACCTTTGGCTCGGTTCATGATCTCAGGGTCCTGGGATGGAGCCCTGCACTAGACTCTCTGCTCAGCGGGGAGCCTGCTTCCTCCCCAACCCGCCTGCCTACTTGTGAGCTCTGTCAAATAAATAAATAAAATCTTTAAAAAAAAAGGAAATACAAGTTCTGACTTCCCAGAGACCATAAGAAGGCAAGAAAGTGAAGGAGATACTTCAAGCCCCAAACAGGATCAATTCCTGATGACTTGAGATCCCATAGCACTCTAATCATCAAGGATTCCATTTGTTGGGAGGAAGCAATGTTCTCCCAGATGAGACATTTCATTTCCACTGGCAAACAAAATATGGGCTGGGGAGGAATGCCTGGATTGCTCAGTGGGTTAAGAGACTGCCTGAGGCTCAAGTCATGATCCTGGAGCCCCCGGGATTGAGCCCTGAATCCGGGCTCCCTGCTCAGTGGGGAGTCTGCTTCTCTCTCCCCCTCTGCTCCTTCCCCCACTCATGCTTCATCTCTGACAAATACATAAATAAATAAAATATTTTAAAAAATATGGGCGGGGCAATATTTTTCTTTAATATCCTTTGACTGGCAATAAATATAAGCCAAAAATGATGAAGAGAGGTAATCAAACTACTGAAAGAAACAGAAAAGGGAGGAAAGGGCGGTGTTCAGTTTCAGGTTCAAATCCCCAATGTTACTCATTAATACTATGATCCTGAGGAAGTTACTTAATTTCTCTAAGGTCTAGTTACTTCATCTGTAAAATGGGTTTTACTGTATATAGGTGAGGGTAGGCTTTTAGAATTGCTATGATAATGAAATGCATAGAAAGTACTTAGCACAGTGCCTAACAATAAGCATGAAACATGGACTAGTTCTCTTGTGGAAACTCCATCTACGTAGAGAGGTCAAGGGCTGAATCTCCTGACCATTCATTATATTCTTTCTTTCTCTGATACACTGTTTCTGCTTATTCTCCCAGCAGAGAGCCTCTCTAGCTTCAAATATAGTAGTGAGTCCAAACATAAAAAACAATGGAGGCTTTGAGGACCATCCAGCTGGAACAGCTATTAAGTAGAAGGGCTGCAGGCAAGAATGGCAGATGGATGAGGCCTGCAAGGAAGATGTCAGAGTGAGCACGGGGACTTGAGAGGTAGGGAGAACAGACAGTGGAGAGTGTGGGAGCAGGGCTCACACTATGTCCTGCATCAGAACATTGGGAGGGTGATGGTAGTATGGGGGTATTAAAAACACAGATGCCTTAATACCTAGGTATGTATCCCTAAAAAAAATTCAGTTTCTCCAATCTTGAGAATATATACCTATTTCCTGACTACTTGTGCTAAACGGTATACAATTCTTCCCAACAAAAATCCATCTCAAAATAAGAGCTTGTGAGATTATTCAGCTATTCCATAAAGTGTTCATTTAAAAAAGAATACAGGGGCGCCTGGGTAGCTCAGTGGGTTAAAGCCTCTGCCTTCGGCTCAGGTCATGATCCCAGGATCCTGGGATCGAGCCCCACATTGGGCTCTATGCTCAGCAGGGAGCCTGCTTTCCCCCCTCTCTCTGCCTGCCTCTCCACCTACTTGTGATCTCTGTCTGTTAAATAAATAAATAAATCTAAATAAATAAATTAATTAAATAAAAATTAAAAAGAATACAGATGCCTGGACTTTCCTGGCTGGGCATCTGGCTCTGCAGATGGAAAAAAACAGAGTCAAATACCTGCCATTTTTAATAAACTCCTCCACAGGATTTTGATGCACAGCAGAGCATGAACCTCTACAGAAAAAAAGGAGTGGGTCTCCTCACTATTCTGTGCCTGTGCTGTTACAACTGGCCCATATGTCTCTCTGGACATAATCTTTCCTCCTATATATCGAGACAAACCAAGTCTTTTTTTTCTTTTTTTTAAGTAGGCTCCATGCGGGGAGGAGCTCTGAGTTCAAGAGCTGGACACTTAACCAAACCACCAAGGTGTCCCCAGGCCAATATTCTTTTTTTTTTTTTAAGATTTTATTTATTTATTTAACAGATAGAAATCACAAGCAGGCAGAGAGAGAGAGAGCAGAGGAAGCAGGCTCCCCTGCTGAGCAGAGAGCCCGATGTGGGGCTCGATCCCAGGACCCTGAGATCATGACCTGAGCTGAAGGCAGAGGCTTTAACCCACTGAGCCACCCAGGCGCCCCCAGGCCAATATTCTTAAACCCCATTTTGTATGTGGGTTTACATGGCTCTGCCTCCACCACACTCAGAACTCAACCTCTTGAGCTCAACATTTGTGGTTTTCTTTGTTTTTTTAAAGATTTTATTTATTTATTTATTTATTTGACACAGAGACAGAGATCACAAGTAGGCAGAGCAGCAGGCAGAGTGAGAGGGGGAAGCAGCAGGCTCCCTGCTGAGCAGAGAGCCCAATGTGGGGCTCGATCCCAGGACCCTGAGACCATAACCTGAGCCAAAGGCAGGGGCTTAACCCACTGAGCCACCAGTTGCCCCAACATTTGTGGTTTTCTACCCTTCAAAAAAAGAAACTACCTTAAACCAACAACCTTAAAACCAAGTCACACTAACCTGTTTCCTAATCCTTAACCACACCTTGGGCATTTACACTTCAGCAGCTTAGTTTCTGCCCTACCCCCTGTCATGGTCTCTCCTCAACATCTGTCAAAGTCCCTTCAAGGCCCCTCTTAAATTCCCTCTTGAGGACTTCTCAGGTACACTGGGACTAACAGATGCACAGTGCTATACAGTTTACAGAGCACGGTCACAAACATTTTACCTACCTGTGCTATAAGGCAAGTGGAGATTAAGATTATTCCCAGTGAAAGATTTAATACATTCTTAAGAACATGCAGCTAGTAAGTAGTAGAAAACACAGGACTTTGGATTCCAGATCCTGTCCTTTTTCTATTCTAACGTGCTTTGGCAACAAACATCTAGAACTCCCAGTTAAATCTGAACTAAAGATAATTAACAAATAACTTTTTAGTATAAGTACACCTCCTGCAATATTTGGGACACATCTATAGCCACTTTTTTAAAAAAACTACTGTTCACATGAATTCAAGTTTACGTGGGCACCCTATATTTTACCTGGCAATGTTATCCTTCCCCACCCCACCAAAAGAAACTCTTAGGTATCTGTTCCATCCAACTGGCAATTTGTGTGTTTGTATACTATTCCTTAGTATATTCTACTCTCATCATTCGAAGAAACTGTGGAAATCTTGCAAAAGCTTGTGTCCTGGGGCGCTTGGGTGGCTCAGTAGGTTAAAGCTTCTGCCTTCGGCTTGGGTCATGGTCCCGGGGTCCTGGGAAGGAGTCCGGCATCCGGCTCGGGTCATGGTCCTGGGGTCCTGGGAAGGAGTCTGGCATCGGGCTCTCTGCTCAGCGGGGAGCCTACTTCCCCCTCTCTCTCTGCCTGCCTCTCTGCCTACTTGTGATCTCTGTCAAATAAATAAATAAATAAAATCTTAAAAAAAAAAAAAAGCTTGTGTCCTCTGCTTCTAATCCAACTCTTAATAAGATACTCATAATAAGTCTGAGACTGAAGAAGAGGGCTAGCTCAGCAGACAAGAGTTTTAATGTCGACAGCTTAGGGTTTAAATCTTGGCTCCCCCACTCAATTAGCTCTGCGACTTTGGGGAAGTCATTTAAAACTGCTGAGACTCAGGGGGCGCCTGGGTGGCTCAGTGGGTTAAAGTCTCTGCCTTCCGCTCAGGTCATGATCTCAGGGTCCTGGGATGGAGGCCCACATCGGGCTCTCTGCTCAGCGGGGAGCCTGCTTCCCCTTCTCTCCCTCTCTGCCTGCCTCTGCCTACTTGTGATCTGTCAAATAAGTAAATAAAATCTTAAAAAAAAAAAAAATTGCTGAGACTCGGTATCCTCACCTGTAAAACGGACGGATATTTACCTAGAAGTATTGTGAGGTTTAAGTGAGAAAACGTAAATTAATGCCTGACACATAGAAAGAAATTTACAAACAGTACCTCTGAAGATGATACAGGGGAAGTTAATGGAGACAGAGATGAGCGATTGGGACCGAGAAAGGATTTACAATCTCTCTTGCATATCCATTATTTTGAAGAGAGGAGGGCAGATGAGTCTGAGAAGCAACACTCGCTACAGACAGCCGACTTGGGGCCAGTCTAGGGGAGACGACGCTAAAATAGAGCGAAGCAGCAAGGATCGGCCAGTCAATGACTGTCCGAGGGCTGAGGGGTACCGGAGTACTCCGGCCCTGTCCTCTTCTCCCGGGCCCTGGGATGACTCAGGGAGTCGATGGGGCTCCTTCCTTCCGGGCCCAGAGCCGAATCTCACTGATCGGTCCCCCACCTCCACCCCAGGCCCACCCAGCCTCCGCGCGACAAGCACCCCCACACTCAGTCCCGCCCCCCACGGGTCCCGAGGTAAATCCTCACCAAACCATAGTGCTTTCCAACACCATCTTGCCACCTTCCTCCCTCCCTGACCGGTTCTTCTAGACGGGCAAACAACAACTCCTCCCATTGGCCCAGTGCTCACCACCAATCATAGGCCTCGCTCAGCCAGCCACTTTCCGCTTCCAGCCGCGTTGCGCTCTGGGAGTTGTAGGCGCCGCCAACATAAAAGTTGTGTAAGAGATGGCAGGATGACTGAGGTGGCACAGAAAGAAGTTCCCCCTACCCTCCCTGTTTTTCAGGTTCTCTGGTTGAGTTCCCTGCTGGCGGATCTAAAAGAGGCTGTGGAGGAACCCTTGAAATTGCTGTGGATGTGTTTGCCAGCATCTTCATTTTTAGAAAGCGGTGGGATTGTTAATGTTTCAGCTATGTCGCTTCGGTATAGCGGTTTGTGCACCTAACCACTAAGTCCTCATCCTCCAGAATTGAATATATCTCTCTCTCCCATTTAATTAAGGGCAGGAATGGTGTCTTAATCTTTGCAATCCCTGAGCCAGTACAGAGCCTGACACATGGTAAGAACCCAGAAAAGGTTTGACAAATCAATCCTTTTATAACTTATCTCCCAAAGAATGGGAGATGGGAGACAAACTAGTAAACCATTTGGTTTGTTAGTGAAGAATAACATTTAAAAATGTGTTGGATTGGTCGCCTGGGTGGCTCAATTGGTTAAGCGTCTGCCTTTGGTTCAGGTCATGATCCCAGAGTCCTGGGATTGAGTTCCGGATTTGTGCTTCCTTCCCGCTCAGCCAAGAGTCTGCTTCCCCTCCCCGCTACCCACCGTGCTTTCTCTCTCAAATAAATAGATAAAATCTTTTTTAAAAGGGGGAAAAAATGCTTCGGGTTACCTTCTCCCCCGCCTCCACACACCCAACCTGGAAATCCCAGGTCTCTTGGAGAAGGGGGAAAGGAGGAAGACACCTGGCGTGGCTACAGCACACCATACTTGGAAATGGGGGAGAGGAATGTTGTATATTACCTAGATGTTGTTTTTTTTGTTTTGTGTTGTTTTGTTTTTTAAAGATCTTATTTATTTATTTGACAGAGGATCACAAGTAGGCAGAGAGGCAGGCAGAGAGAGAGAAGGAAGCAGGCTCCCTGCACAGCAGAGAGCCCGATGCGGGGCTCTATCCCAGGACCCTGAGATCATGACCTGAGCCGAAGGCAGAGGCTTAGCCCACTGAGCCACCCAGGCGCCCCTGTTTTGTTTTGTTTTAGAGAGGGGGTGGAGGGGCAAGGGAGAGGAAGAGAGAATTTTTTTAAAAGGATTTTATTTATTTGAGACAATGAAAGCGAGAGAGATCACAGAGGGAGAAGAAGCGAACTCAGCACAGAGCAGAGAGCCCAATGCGGGTCTCAATTCCAGAACCCTGGGTTCATGACCTAAGTCAGAGGCAGTTGCTTAACTGACTGGGCCACCCAGGTGCCCCAGAAGAGAGAATTTTATTTTTTTCAAATTTTTATTTATTTATTTGACAAGTAGGCAGACAGGCAGGCAGGGAGAGAGGGGGAAGCAGGCTCCCTGTGAGCAGAGAGCCCGATGTGGGGCTCGATCCCAGGACCCTGGGAGAGAGAATTTTAAGCAGCCTCCATCCCAGTGCCCCAGCACAAAGCCCAACTCAGGCCTCCATCTCACAACCCCAAGATCATGACCTGAGGAGAACAAGAGTCTGAACCTTAACCAACTGAACCACCCCGAGATGCCTCTAGATGTTGGTTTTAATAGATACGTTCAAAAGTTATTGATAACCATTAGAGCTTGAATAAGAATAAAATCTATCATTGGAGGGAAGCCATCAATAATAACCATAGACAGGAAAGGGGAAACAAATAAGAAATCACAGAAAAATAGTGACAAGTTCAAACATAACCAAAATAGTTTGCAAACAAAACAAGAAATACATTTTAAAAATAGCTACACAATGTGGGGCGCCTGGGTGGCTCAGTGGGTTAAGCCTTTGCCTTCAGCTCAGGTCATGATCTCCGGGTCCTGGGATCAAGCCCCACATCAGGCTCCTTGCTCAGTTCAGTGGGGAGCCTGCTTCTCCCTCTCTCTCTGCCTGCCTCTCTGCCTATTTGTGATCTCTCTGTCAAATAAATAACTAAAATCTTTAAAAATAAATAATAATAAAAAATAGCTACACAATGTAAATAGAGACACATCAAACTAAGTGATAAAAAGGTAAAAATAGAGAGGCGCCTGGGTGGCTCAGTGGATTAAAGCCTCTGCCTTCGGCTCAGGTCATGATCGAGGATCCTGGAATCAAGTTCTTTAAAAAAGGGGCGCCTGGGTGGCTCAGTGGGTTAAGCCTCTGCCTTCGGCTCAGGTCATGATCTCAGTGTCCTGGGATCGAGCCCTGCATCAGGCTCCCTGCTCAGTGGGGAGCCTGCTTCCCCCTCTATCTCTGCCAGCTGCTCTGCCTACTTGTGACCTCTCTCTCTGTGTCAAATAAATAAATAAAATCTTAAAAAAAAAAAGTAAAAATAGAGTGAAAAATATTCCGGGCAATAGTGATAACAGAAAGCATGTGTAACTATATTAATATTGTACAAAACAGAAATCAACACAAATAGCTGAGATCAGATCAGGAGAGGGGCATTTCATAAAATATAAAATTCATCAACAAAAAGAATGCTCTGGTTTAATCAGGATAATGAAGTTCCAAAGACAAGCTGAACATCAGGGATAACTAAGTCAGTATTCTTCTAAATGTGTAAGTAAACGAAGACACACATTCAACCCAAACAAAAGAACTAGGAAGTGAATGTTCTAGAATGTCATCACTGTTATGGGAAACCATGATACACTATCTCTGTGCAGGGAAATATCACCTTCTCAGCTTTAGTCAGATATTTAAGATTGTGACCAGTGCTTTGTTAGTACAATTTTTTTCTAAATATTTTATTTATTTGACAGAGAGAGAGAGATCACAAGTAGGCAGAGAGGCAGGCAGAGAGAGAGAGGGGGACGCAGGCTCCTTGCTGAGCAGAGAGCCTGATGTGGGGCTCCATCCCAGGACCCTGGGATCATGACATGAGCCAAAGGCAGAGGCTTAACCCTCTGAGCCACCCAGGCACCCCTAGTTAATACAATTTTAAAAAAAGATTTATTCATTTGAGAGAGAGAGAGAACAAGTAGGGGAAACAGCACAGGGAGAGGAAGAAGCAGACTCCCCACTGAGCAGGAAGCCAGATAGGGTGTCTTGATCCCAGAAACCTGGGATCATGACCTGAGCCAAAGGCAGATGCTTTACCGACTGAGCTACCCAGGTGTTCCTAGTACACTTTTTTTTTAAAGTTTTTATTTATTTGGGGTACCTGGGTGGCTCAGTCGTTAGGCATCTGCCTTCAGCTGAAGTCATGATCCCAGCAAGGGTCCTGGGATGGAGTCTCCACATTGGGCTTGGCAGGAAGCCTGCTTCTCCCTCTCCCCTTCCCCCTGCTTGTGTTACCTCTCTCACTGTGTCTCTATCAAATAAATAAATAAAACCTTAAAAGATTTTATTTATTTGAGAGTGTGAGAGAGCATGAGAGTAGGGTGAGGGGCTGAGGGAGAAGTAGACTCTCACTGAGCAAGGAGCCCCATGCAGAGCTCAATCCCAGGCACCCTAGTTAGTGCACATTTTAAAAGTCTATGGAGGGGCACCTGAGTGACTCATTCAGTTAAGTGTCTGCCTTCGGCTCAGGTGGTGATTCCAGGATCCTGGAATCGAGCCCTGCATGGGGCTTCCTGCTCATCGGGGAATCTGCTTCTCCCTCTTCTGTTCCTCCGATTCATGCTCTCTCTCAAATAAATAAATAAAATTATCTTTAAAATAAATCTTCAAGATTTTATTTATTTGACAGAGACACAGCAAGAGAGACAACACAAGCAGGGGAGGTGGAAGAGGGAATGAGCTGAAGGCAGACGCTTAATGACTGATCCACCCAGGTGCCCCATTAAATAAAAATTTTTTTTTTTAAGATTTTATTTATTTATTTGAAAGAGAGAGACACATCAAGAGAGAGAACACCAGCAGGGGGAGTGGGAGAGGGAGAAGCAGGCCTCCTGCCAAGCAGGGAGCCCGATATGGGGCTCCACTCCGGGACCCTGGGATCATGAACTGAGCTGAAGGCAGACGCTTAACGACTGAGTCACCCAGATGCCCCTAAATAAAATCTTTTTTTTTTTTTTAAGTCTGTGGGGGCACCTGGGTGGCTCAGTGGGTTAAGCCTCTGCCTGCCTCTCTGCCTACTTGTGATCTCTGTCAGATAAATAAATAAAATCTTAAAAAGAAAAAAAGTCTGTGGAGGGGCACCTATGGAGGGGCACCTGGGTGGCTCAGTTGGTTAAACGACTGCCTTCAGCTCAGGTCATGATCCTGGAGTTCTGGGATCAAGCCCTGCATCTGGCTCTGTGCTGAGCGGGGAGCCTGTTTCTCCTCTCCCTCTGCCTGCTGCTCTCCTTGCTTGTATGTTCCCTCTCTCTCTCTGTGAAATAAAATCTTTTAAAAAAAAGTCTATGGAGGTATTGTAAATAATACAAAATATAGTGACCATTAAAAAATGAGATAATGAAGGCACTGGGTGGCTTGGCCAGGTAAGCATCCAACTGTTGGCTTTGGCTCAGGTCATGATCTCATAGGTTGTGGGATCCAGCCTGACAGACTGCACTCAGCAGGGAGTCTGCTTGAAGATTCTCTCCCTCTGCCCCTCCTCATACGCTCTCTCCCTCTCAAATAAATAGATCTTTTTAAAAATGAGAAAGTTGGGGCGGGTGCCTGAGTGGCTCAGTCATTAAGTGTCTGCCTTTGGCTCAGGTCATGATCCCAGGGTCCTGGGATTGAGCCCTACCTCTGGCTCCTTGCCCGGCGGGAAGCCTGCTTCTCCCTCTCCCACTCCCCCTGCTTGTGTTCTCTCTCTCACTGTGTCTCTGTCAAATAAATAGAAATCTTAAAAACAAAAACAAAAACAACCTGTTCAGTTAAGAGATATGTGAGCTGCAACATTGCACACAAAAGATGAAATCTGATAGGATCTCATTTCAGTAAAACAAGAGTTCTATAATAAAAAAAGCAAAAACAAACCATTCATTTACCTGATTCAGGTACTATTCTAGGCACTTGGAAGGGAACAAAACAAAATCCTGCCCTCCTGGAGGTTACATTCTATGGGAGAAGGCAGGCAATAAACCAATAAGCAAGTAAGTAGATAAATAGAATATAAATATTACATATTTATAGAATTTAATATATACTTTATTAATATAACAGAATATACTTATATATTATTTATATGTTATCAGTGTACATATTACTTTATGTATTAAATTTATATATATATTTTATACATAAAATATATTGCATCATGTCAAAATATATACAATTTTTGGGATGACTAGATGGCACAGTTGGTTAAGTGTCTGCCTTTGGTTCAGGTCATGATCCTGGGGTCCTGGAATGGAGTCCCTCATTGACTTCTTTGCTCAGCAGGGAGCCTGCTCTCTCCCTCTGCCTGCCGGTCCCCCTGCTTGTGCACTCTCTGACAAATAAATAAAATCTTAAAATACACACACACACACACACATTTTTTTTTTCCCCAAATAATGGGTGATCACTTCAGAGAAAAATAAACTGGGTTGGATGTAGTTTGAATTTAATATAAATAGGATATTAGGGAATCCCTTCATTTGAACAGAGATCCAAAGAATACCTGGGGAAAGAGCAAGTGGAAATGTCCTGAGGCAAGAAGGTATTTAAGAACATGGAGTCCAGACACTTAAACGACTGAGCCACCCAGGCACCCCAAGAATATAGTTTAATCTTGAATATATTTTGTATTTTTAAGATTTTATCATTTATTTGACAGAACGAATACAAGCAGAGGGTTAGGGCAGAGGCAGATAAGAAGCAAACTCCTCACTGAGTGGGGAGTCTCACACGGGGCTCAATCCCAAGATCCCTAGATGGTGACCTGAGCTGAAGTCAGATGCCTAAGCAAGCCACCCAGGTGCCCCTCCAACTTTATTATCCTATGGTCTCATTTGGTCTCCTTAACTTTTAGTTACGGCAGTCTTCCTCTAGCAGGCCCTACCTGCACTGGGATTGCAGGGTTCCTCTCTAGAAGTAGCCAGCAGTTGCTGCTCACCACTAGCAGGACCCTCTGACTGTAAGAGGGTATTTACTGCACACACTCAGCAGTTGCATGGATAAGTTGAAGAGGGAGTGACCAGATAACGGTGGCAGAAAGACCACGTATGCCTAAAACATGTTTGGATCCAATTCCCGTTAGGGAAAGAGTTTTCTCCTTATCCAGTCTAAAGGAGTGGCTTAAACTCAAATTCAAAACTTTGACAATCCCCAGTTTCTCCTTCACTCCAATTATTACTTATTCTATCATAGTTTTATCATCACCTCCAGCCTCCCACACCACTTCACACCTAAATTATGAGTCTAATCTGCTTGTTCTATCCATTTTTACAGAACTTTGTCGACAGATTAGTCTGAATTATTTTGATCATGTTCTACCTAGAGGCAAAAAAAAATTCTACAGTTCCTCACTTCCTACAATTTAAAATAAAAAAATTCCTGGGACACTTGGGTGGCTCAGTCATTAAGCGTCTGCCTTTGGCTCAGGTCATGATCCCAAGGGCCTGGGATCGAATCCTCCATCGGGCTCCTTCTCTCCCACTATCGCTGCTTGTATTCCTTCTCTCGCTATCTCAATCTGTCAAATAAAATAAAATAAAATAATAAAATATTCCTCAGCCTAGGGGCGCCTGGGTGGCTCAGTCAGTTAAATGTCCTCCTTTGGCTCAGGTCATGATGCCGGGGTCCTGGGACCAAATCCCAGGTCAGGCTCCCTGCTCAGTGGAAGTCTGCTTCTCCTCCTTCTGCACGTTCCCATCCTTTTTGAGCTCAGGCTCAAATAAATAAAATCTTAAAAAACAATTCCTCAGCCTAGCTATCAGTGAGGCCTCCACCTCCAACGATGCCAAGATTCTCACTCAGATCTCCTCCACCATTGCTCCCACTGTGGGTTCTCCCTTGTTCTAAAAAATTGAACCCTTCTCATATGTTCATGTGCAACTTTCCCCAACACTTCTAGGCCACAGTAACCTCTAATTTTCTTCTACCTAATATATTCTGTACCATTCTCTCAAAGAACTGAAATCCTAAACTGTAATCCATCTAAAACATTTTTGTGTACACACAAATATGTGTGTACTCTTCCTGTAAACTCTTGAAGGTCAACTACTTCTTTTGACCTCCAACTACCCAGTGAATTGCTCATTAGCTGCTGCAGAAATATTCGCAGAATGATCTTAACAAAATAAGGGATAGTGCTGGGGAAAGAACACTAGGAGTTAACTTGCTTCTCTCCAAACTTTCCCACCCACATGCCTTAGAACAGGCACCCGCTCTCTGGTCTAGTTTCCCATCCAAGTAAAAAAGCCTAACTAATAATGAAGGTCAACCTCACAGAAGAGGAAAACAACTGAAGGAAGCAGTCTCTGTGGTCTTCTAAGTGACACCTTAGCACCAAGTCAGGGGAGGGAAAGAGAGGGAATCCAAAGGCCAAATGATCTCAAGCTTTTGTGCCTCCTCCTTTCCTCCTTTGGATTCCCAGATCCATCAGTTAAAGTAGGTTGCAACTCAGGCAACAGACCTACAGTAATTCCCTTCATATTTGTTCACAGCTTTTCAAGGTGAAGTTGATCAAGTGGAGAGGTAGCTGGAAGGTAGGGAATAAAGCTAGCACGGGCCTGCACCAGACTGAAGGCAACTGGCGAGGACGCAGCATTTGCTCAGGGAAACAACACAAATAACACTGAGCCCGAGCTGGGGCGCAAGGTTGGAGCAGGCCCGTGCTAGCTTTATTCCCTACCTTCCA
>ML107803.1:40359-54590 GCA_003697995.1 Taxidea taxus jeffersonii
CTGGGTGATGGATACTGGGGAGGGTATGTGCTATGATGAGTGCTGTGAATTGTGTAAGACTGATGAATCACAAACTTGTACCCCTGAAACAAATAATATGTTAATGTTATTAATAATTTTTTAAAAAGAGAGAGAGAGAAAGGACAATCCTCTCAAGCCAAACCTTGTAATGCTTCTCCACATTTCACTTTGGGATCAACTTAGGATTCAGAAAGAGGCTACAAAACTACCAGACTTAGAAGCATGTTGTTTTAATTAACTATTTAGCTTCTTGGGTACTACAAAAATATTTCCTAATAGCCTCCCCTTCTTTCCTCAATTCTCAGGTGTGGTAGGCACTCAGTGATTACTGCTGCCTGATATTTGTGCCATTGTGTAATTCTCTCCTCTTGAATGGGGGATTTAGTGACTCTCTTCCAGAGGACAGAATGTAGGCCAGGTGATGGAACATCAATTCTGAGATTAGGTTACAAAAAGACCCTACCTAGCTTCCTCTTGAGCTTGAGTTCTGTTTGCTCTGAGGGAAGCTAGCTGCCACATGGAGAGAACATGTGACAAGTAACTGAGGGAGGACCACAGGCCAACAGCCTACAAGGAACTGAGTCTTGCTAACAACCATGTAAGTGAGCTTAGAAGGATCTCCCCCAGAGTGAGCCTCCAGATGAGACTACTGCCCTGACTCACAGCTTCACTGTAACCTCCTGAGAGACCCTGAACCAGTGGCACCCAGCTAAGTCACACCTACATAGTTAAGCCACTTAAAATCTGAGATAATAAATGTTGTAGTTTTTAGCTGACAAATTGAGGGTAATTTGTTACACAATAATAAATAATATAAATTTTTGAATGTGGAAGTGAAGTGCTACTGAACTAAAAATCTAAGAAGTGAAAGTGGCTTTGGAAGAGGGAAATGGCCTTTAAGGAGAGTTTTAGTGAAAGTTTAGAAGTGCCATGAACATACTGCAGAGTCTTAGGCTTGATGAGGGAGTTGCCAGTGTGGGCTCAAATGAGAGTAAGAAAAATCTTATGGGAAACTGAAGGAAAGGGGATGCCTGTAATGCAGTGGAACAAAGTTTTGCAACAATGTCATATGCAGTTATGTGAAAAGCAGAACAGGTGTCTAACAGATTGGGTGATCTACCTAAGGAGAATTCTAAACAAAGTGCTAAAGGTGCCACCTGGTTACTTCTCCCCTGCCACCAGCCGCCCCACCTAGTTCTCTCTTAATGCTTATAGTAAAACGAGAAGAAAAAAATTAAGTGAAGGACTATTAAATAAAAGGACTTTCAGGACTTGATGGTTTTGAAAATTCTGAGCCCCTCCAGATAGCAAAAATGCTAAAATTAAGAAACAGCTTGTGAGCAAGCACAAAACCTGGGCACTACCAGGAAAATATGGTCTAGAGACAAAACCAAGAGTATGACTGTAAAACATTTTTTAAGACTTCAGAAAAATCAAAGTTGATTCCTTAGAAAACCAAAGTTGGTTCCTCAATCATACAAAAGGCCATTCAAAAAAATTAACGTCTTCCGGATCCTCTCAACTTAACAGATCTCTAAGTAGCACCGGGCTTATGAAGAGGGTATCTGTGGGTGTGGCTTTTGTCTAGAGGACTGAATCTTACTGAGACTCACAGGAGGACCACAAAATCTGTGAGACAGCAGAAACGTTCATAGCTTGGACTGAAAGGGACATACAGTGTAAAATGAAGAAACCGCTGCACACGCTACTAGCTGCAAACACATTCTGGCTTTCATGAAAAAGGAAGACCCAGAAAGCAAAACCAAGAGGTCAAAGGGTGGAGTGAAGAGTCATGGGAGAATTACTCCCAAGCTTTTCCCCTGTATTTTGCCTGATCAAAGAACTCAACAATTGCTGGATTTTGGACTAGCTATACACCAATGACTCCTCTGTGCCTCCCTCACTCTTCTTTGTACAGGAATGTGTTCAGTGTTATCTATTTACTGCCTCACTACTGTCTGCTGGATGTGTAGGGAGAAAACAGTTGTCTCTTTAGTTTCACAAGTCCAAAGACTGAGAGCAACTGTACTCAAGGAACAGTACCTAGGGAGCTCCTCCAAACGAAGACCTAATTCAGATGACAAAATTCTGGAATTTAAGCTGCTGCTGTAATGGGATCAGACTTTTGAAGACCACTGGAGCAAATGAACACATTTCGCACAGGGAGGGACAGGAAGCATTTTTAGGGGCTTTTTAGGGGGCCCCCTATGAGTTCTGCTTCCTGGTATTCACAGCTTTGTGTAATCCCTTCCTTGAGTGTGGGCTAGATTTAGTGACTAGAATGCAGTGTAGGTGGTAAGAGGTCAATTCTGAGATTAGGTCACAAAAAGATTATGGCTTCTGCATAGGTGCATGCACTCTCACTTGCTCGCTCTGAGGGAGGCCAGCTGCAATGTCCTGGGTGATCTACCCAGGAGAGGCTCGTATCGCAAAAAAACAAGGGAGGCCCCCAGTCAACTGCCAGCAAGGAACTAAGGCCCTCTGTCCAGCAACGCACAAGGAACTGAACCCTGCCAACAAGCATATAAAGGAGCTTAGAAGTGAAGCCTCTCAGTTGAGCCTTCAGACGAGATGGGAGCCCCTGGCCAATACCTCATGAAAGACCTCATTCCCAACTCACAGAAGCTATAGTATGTGTTTGTTATTTTAATCCACTAAGTTTTGGGTTAATTTATTATGATGGACTAGATAATCAACACACCATCTAACAAAATTAAACCACAAACTTTAGAATGCATCCTTTTACAAGACTCACTGTTCATTTTCTTCCCTGCCCAGGAATCTTTTTCTAGGCTTACAATGTAAGCTGAGAATTCTCACCTAACTCACCAGGAGATAAAGGGTTAGTTGGGGCACATTCTGACTATCAGAATAGTCTGCACACCCCTTAAAGATGCAGAGATGTTGACATACTTCTTCAAATCACTAAAGATGAACTAAAAGAAAGTAAACCCAGAAAAATCTAGTGAAGAGCAAAAGACAATGATCTCTCGAAAAAATAAAATTATGAAGGTTCCCAAGGACCTGAAGAGAGAGATGAAAGGAGAACATGAAGAAAGAGGCCAAGGAACCAACCTTGTAGTTTGCATTTGCAAAGTCTCTCCAACTAGAGGTGAGAAATAGGGGTCAGGAAGAGTCGAGACCTCACTGATTTTCTCCAAAGGTGGAGTCTGAGGTAAAACATCAGGACGACCGAAGTGGACGCCTGGAAAAAAGAAAAGGGAAAATCAATAAATAAAAGAGAAGACAAAACGGGGTGGGGAAAATACAGGGGGAAAAAAAGTATAGCAACTTGGCTTTTCCTGGATATGAACGGGGAGTAGAGGTTCTAGGCAGATAAGCTAGGGCTCAGAGGGAGGGAAGGAGTCCCCATTCACATGGAAACCCCAGCCCTGGCGCTGACCTGGCTCCACTTCCGCCTTGGTTGTCACTTGTGCCTTGTGCTCCCCAGAGACCGATGTCTGGTAAGTAATGCAGGAGTTGCCGCTGGGGCCTGCTCGCCGAGAGAAAGATGAGCCAGACCGAAACTTTTTGGAAGGAGAGGGTTTCACTTCAAAAGGGAAAGAGAAAGCCTACTTAGCACCCACCCGAGAAACCGTCACCGAGACACAGATACAAATCACTAGCATCCCCAACACAGACCCAAAGGTGCTCTGCAAAGCGGGAATAAGGACTAATGTCAACAAAGACAGGCTCTATGAACTACTCTTCAGAGGAGAGGGTGTGCTTCTCAGTTCACCTCACTCTGGAAAGCAGAGAACCTAGAGGAAAGCAGACGCATACATATCTTGCCCCCACTACACACAACCTCCATGGCTTGCTTCTACCCGATGAGGTGTCTTCTGTTCCGTCACTCCCTTGTCTTTAACAGCATCCTCCAGCTCGAGCTGACGAAGATGACCCTTCCACTCTGCGTGCTTGTAGCATCCATGCACACAGCACCATGATACTTTACACCTGGTTATATGCCACTTTGAAAAGACTGAAGGGATTTTCCCGTGTTTCTTAATACTGTCTGGCATGCCTAAGTCCTCTCTGCCACAGAGGGACGACTGAGGCCTATGATGAGGAGACGGGAAGAAGGAGTTGGAAATCTGCCAATGGCAGCAACACGGAAGGCTGGAAAAGAATACTGGCACTTTCCAACCAAGAAAGTTGAGGGAAGAGAGTAAGAATGACTGCTAAGCACAGTCAGGAAATGCTTCTCTAAGCCTTTGGTCCTAGTCTGAGAATTCCCTGGCCCTGGGGATACGAAGAGAAAACAGAAGACTGGTAATATGCTTGCCTATCTCTGTCTAGAAGTCTGGCTCTATGTCAGCCTATGGCACGGATCCTGCTCCCACAATGACATTCCCTACCCCCTACCCGGCCCAAATCCCACCAATTTCCCAGAAATGCCCCTCACCTCAATGACACACGGAGGGAGAGCCAGGGGAAAAGCAGCAACTCGGAAACCACTGGGGCAGACAGACTGACTGACATAAAGACGGGCAGCAGCTCTCACGGGATGTGGGTGGAGCAGAGAGGCTTTGGCAGTTCCCTGACAGAGGTGTCTTGCCCACCCATTTCCTGGAGTAAGGGAGTCATTGGGGGGTCATCTGGTAGAAGCCACTTACGGGGTATCTTCTTGAACACTGTGTTGCACATGAAGCGCTGGAACCGTTCAGCATAGAAGCCTGGGCGATGCACCGATACGGTGTCCTACAGAGCAGAAGAGATGGCTGCGGAGTTAAAGAGGGGGTAGGCCCAGCAAGAGGATGGCTATTTAGTCCAGGGGCTATTTTCCTCTAGGCTGAGACCCTAACAGAAGGGCAGAACCCACAAAAGGAGTAAGACAGAAAGAAGAAACTGAGGGCGCAAATCATAACTGAAGGAGCCAGGAGGAGAGCTGCCAGCAAACTGTTACTCACCCCATCATGTACCAGGGCTTTCCAAGAGTGCTCCAACTTCTTAACAAACCTGCCAAGAGAAATATGTATTGCACAGTCACCGAGTTTTTAAACGAATGACACTTTTCTCTTTTATGAAGTTAAAGAAGCTGAGAAAGCACTCCCTCTATTATACTCGCTTTCCAAAGAACAGACACAGTAGTACTCATCCAGGACAGCAATCAAAGCTGTTTCTAGGGAAGTTCATTATCTCCCCTATGGAAAAAGGGAACTTAGTATGTCCCTGGCAAGTCAGGGAAAAGAACATCTGTCACAAAAGGAACCGTGAAGGGACAGATGAACAAGACAGGAGTTAAAATTGGATGCTAATACTATGAAACAGTAAACCAAGGTCTGTCCAGGCCTCAGTAGTAGTTGAAACCTGTTTACAGGGGTAAAACTGGGACCTAGCATTTCCTACTCCTCCTTGTCACTTCGCTGCCTCAGTTCCATAGGTTAAAAGCACAGGACACAGTGATCCTCTTGTTTTTCCTCCAAGGAAAAGAGGAACATGTTTCCAGCTGTATCCCAATGTGGAGTATGACTAATCTCACAAATTTTTCACAAAGAGCCAGACAGATGGTGTGTTCTACCCCGGTGCTTCTGAGGACTGACTCAGCTCTCCACAGTGGTATATGTTATGTTTTGGAAGGTGGCAGGGTAGCGAAGCCAGGGAGACAGGCAAAATCAAGGAAATAAACCACCATCTAAAACCCAATGAGGTAAGCCACTAGAATGCAACTCACTGTTCCTGTTTCAGGAAGAATTTAGTGACAAAAGCAGCTAAAGGAGAAATGTGAATGGTTATCTGCAAACACTCTGCCCCCTCATTTGGGATCCATATGCTCCTCACCTGTAAGACTGGAGAATGTCAATGATCCCAATATAAAGCAGCAGCCTTTCCCCTTTACTGTTGCGGGCAGGGATGCCACCCATACTGTTCCAGAAGACAAGAAGAAAACAGTAAGAAAACCCCGGCCTGGCACATGAGGGCTTCTCCTCACCTCGAGTCAGATCAGGATAGGGAACTGAAACCTAAACATAACTGCCCCATCTTCCGTAAGCTGGGGAAGAGTGAAAACCTTCCTCCAACCCCAAGAGCCACTCTGGAGTATGAATTATAACCTCTTTCTCTCCAAGTCTCACTCGCCTGTCTCTCCGACCCCAATTCCACCAAAGAGAATCTAAAGTCACCCTTATTCAGCAACACTGAAAACGCTCAGGTAACTCTGCACTTCCTCAGTACTTTCATATTTTAACTCACACCCACTAGGACATTCTTCTTGAATCACAGTAAAGGATATGTTGAAAATGAAACCACTTACAAGACATTTATGATGCTTCAGTAAATACACTTCCTTGATAGATAGATCCATGATGGTGAGAAAGGCGCCTTCCATAAAGCTGCCTATAGTAAATTACTCCTGGTGAAGTTCTAACAGAATATGCAGACGTGCGTCTAAGGCTCTGAGTATATTCTTTTTGAAAGGTGTTTTAATTTTAAATAGCTCTCCTTCCCAGATGTACTACAGACCCAACGTAAGACCTCTTTCTTTCCTTTTACATTCTTAAGGTTAGTTCTACAGTTTTTAAGTGTTAATACTGTCAGCTTAAATGCTGAGTCAGGGTTACTCTTATGCCATCCTTTCTTCAAGAAAAAAAATACCGGGACTCTATGTTCTCCATCCTGGTGCCCCTGAGCCCACTCACTGGTCATCAGTCTCCATGGTGCCACCTCGCCGAGCCTCGCCCTGGATAGATTCCATAGCCGTAGAATAGAGAGCCTTTTGGGGGGCCGGTCTGCGAGTGTCAGCTGAGGATTGCGCTTCACTGCCTAAGGGCTCTCTTTGTGCATGATCTATGTTATGGATCGACATCAAGAGGCTATAGTCCATTATCTTAAAGCTCTGCAGCACCTAATGGAAGGAAAAAATAACAAAACACTTTTTTTTTTTTTTTTAAAGATTTTATTTATTTATTTGACAGAGATCACAAGTAGGCAGAGAGTCAGGTAGAGAGAGGAGGAAGCAGGCTCCCTGCTGAGCAGAAAGCCCAATGCAGGTCTCGATCCCAGGGTCCTGGGATCATGACCTGAGCTGAAGGCAGAGGCTTTAACCCACTGAGCCACCCAGGCACCCAACAAAACACTTTCTTGAGCCTTGGGAAGTATGAGGACTTTTTTCAGGCTCTCACAGCTTTCCTGATTCAATTATTCTTTTTTTATTTTTTCAAACTTTTTAGAAAGATTTTATTTATTTGAGAGAGAAAGAGAGGGAGAGGAAGAGAGAGCATGAGACGGGGATGGGTTAGAGGGAGGAGAAGACTCCCTGCTGAGCAAGGAGCGAGCTGTGGGACTAGATCTTAGGATTCGGGTTCATGGCGTGAACCAACTTAACGAACTTAAGCTTAACCAACTGAGCACCCAGGCACCCTTTTTTTTTTTTAAAGATTTTATTTTTTTCAAGATTTCAGAGAGAAAGACAGAGAGACAGAGAGTGAGAGAGAGGCACACGGGGAGGGGCAGGGCCAAAACCAAGAGTTGGATGCTTAACTGACTGCACCACCGCGGGGCCCTTAAAGATTTTATTTTCAAGTAATCTCTACACCCAACATGGGGCTCGAACTCAAAACCACAAGATCAAGAGTTGCACGTTCCCCCAACTGAGCCAGCTAGGTGCCCCGAGACTCAATTATTCTTGACCTTCAGGGTTAACTATAGGTTTATCCTTTGCTCCTCCTACTCCCTGGGGAAGAATATATTAACCTCCTCTAGTCACTCATTATTTCTATCCCCTCAGCTTTCTTCTATTTGAGTAAATATGTATTAGGCCACTGCCTAGCCCACAATACCCTCTTTGCTTTTCTTTCCTTGTATCTCTTTATGAAAAGAGCCCTGTATTCAAGAGAACGTGGAATACATATTTGTGCTGTAAAGAATCCACAAGGAGGGTGCCTGGGTGGCTCAGTGGGTTAAGCCTCTGCCTTCAGCTCAGGTCATGATCTCAGGGTCCTGGGATCCAGCCCCGCATCGGGCTCTCTACTCAGCAGGCAGCCTGCTTTCCCCCTCTCTCTCTGCCTGCTCCTCTGCCTACTTGTGATCTGTCAAATAAATAAATAAAATCTTAAAAAAAAAAAAAAAGAATCCACAAGGACAGTCTGGTCAAAGTACATTTCATGATGGAGTGAATCTGCTGCAGGACTTTATATGACCAGCTTTGATTCAGGTCAGTATTTCCTGAAGCCCTACCACCTGCAGGCATTGTGCCTGTTTTTTGTTTGTTTGTTTGTTTGTTTGTTTGTTTTAATATTTTATTTAGGCATTGTGCCTGTTTACAGGGATACAAAGATATTCAAGAGTTTCTATTCTCGGGGTGCCTGGGTGGCTCAGTGGGTTAGGGCCTCTGCCTTCGGCTCGGGTCATGATTCCAGGGTCCTGTGATCGGCCCCCTTCGCTCGGGTCATGATTCCAGGGTCCTGGGATCGGCCCCACATCAGGCTCTCTGCCTGCTTGTGATCTCTGTCAGGTAAATAAAATCTTAAAAAAAAAAAGTGTTTCTGTTCTCAACAATATTATAATTTAGGAAAGAAAACAAATGTAAAAGTAAATCCAATACAGTCTAATACATGCAACAACAGAAGCGACAGCATGATTTATAGTATGGAGGAGGCCAGGAGGTGATACGTAAGTTAATGAAGAATTAGAAAATAAGTCCAAATAAATAAAGGAAGGAGTATTCCAATACCTGGAAGCATGAAACAGCACTTTATGTGCAGGCAGATATAATTTGGCACTGTTAGAACAGAAAATGCAAAGGGCAGGTGTGGCAGATTACAGAGGTTGACAGAGGCAAAACAATGACAGGCCTGATGTGTCACATTAAGGAGCCTGGATTATTTATTTATTTATTTATTTATTTAAAGATTTATTTATTTATTTATTTATGAGAGAGAGCGAGCGAGCGAGCGAGCGAGCACAGGCAGACAGAGTGGCAAACAGAGGCAGAGGGAGAAGCAGGCTCCCCACCGAGCAAGGAGCCAATGTGGGACTCGATCCCAGGACGTTGGGATCATGACCTGAGCCGAAGGCAGCCGCTTAACCAACTGAGCCACCCAGGCATCCCATAGATTCTTTTTTTTTTAAGATTTATTTGGGGCGCCTGGGGGGCTCAGTGGGTTAAGCCTCTGCATTCAGCTCAGGTCATGATCTCAGGGTTCTGCTCATCAGGGAGCCTGCCTCCCCCCACCCCCGCCTGCCTCTCTGCCTACTTGTGATCTCTCTGACAAATAAATAAAAATCTTAAAAAAAAAAAAAAAAACAAAGAAAGAAGAAGAAGAAAGAAAAAAATCCTAACCTTAAGATGGAAGAGATAAAAGTTGGCTTGCAACCAGAAAGAAAACAGTTGGTAGAGGCTGAAGCCAGGGAAGGGAAAGGAAGCAAGATGTGAAACAGAACCCTAAAGAAACAGCTCTGAAAAAGTGACCTGTAATAAGCCACCATATTGGGCAGAAAGGAGATTAAAGATAGGTAAGCATAGACATGTTTATAAACTGGGGATGGGGGCAGGACAAATGGATGGTATGTAATGGAAGAATGGGGTAGTCTGCTGAGAAACAAGGCTGGGGGATAGCAGTCAGAAAATGGTTTAAAGACTGCAATCATGTGACAGCTGTGCTGAGAGAAACAGGACGTGGAGTGGTGAACAATACTGAGGCCAGATAGCATTAACCTGTAGAGATGCTGGTTGAATAGGCACAGGTGTGTGATTTTGTTCAGCAGCACTCAGTTTCTAAGATATAAATTTGAATCTGGCAGGCAGGACCAAGATCTGAGGAATGATGATACTGGTATGAAAATAAGGAGACTGTAGGATTATGAGGCCTAGGAGAGGTAAAGAAAATGAAGCCAGGTGGGGGAGGATAACAGTATGCAAAAATGTAAAGGTTCACCAATAACCTAATGTAAAAGTTATTTTAAATGAAGTCTGGGAGATATGGAGCTAAGGAACAGAGTCCAATCTCACACCGATTTGAACCTTAAGAACAATAAGCTGTTTTAGTGGCTGAGATTTTTGGTATTTGACAGGGAAGGAAGCATGATAAACTCACCAAACAGTCACGCTGTAGGGTCTTACATAGAGCATTGTACATGTCAGCATCCAAAAAAAGACCATCTGGAATGTCTTGTAAGAAGTCCAGGTCTTTAAAGGTGGGGAGAGGCTTCTCTCGCTCTTTTTGGGAAGCCCGCCGTTTGTAGGTTGAGCCCTTGAGGTCATATTTGATGTGCATCTTGACCGACCGTGGTAAGAGATTGTTCATCACCACAATTCGAATGTTCTTACCACCTGCCTGCACACAGTACAGTCCATAGAATTTAGGCAGCAAAGTGCGAGGATTCTGGTTGAGGTTCTGAGACCACAAAAGTAAAAGGAAGCAGGAGAGCAAGTCAGATGATTTTCAATGAAACTCAAGGGTAAAAGTTGCCACCCCCCTTCCTTTGTCTGCTATATGGGATTCAGGTACAATCTATCTGTCCATAAGCCCACATCACATTTATTTACAATTTCCCAATACATCTACCTCAGTGATTGGATCACCACCAAGGATGAAAAGATTGACTTAAGCCGAAGGCAGATGCTTAACTAATGGAGCCACAGACCTGATGGAGCCACAGACTGTCCAATACAGTAATCAGTCAGGATACTCAATATATGATGAGTATTCTTTTAGAGAGGCTTAAGAAAAGATCATGTTGAAAAAGTCTTAACTCTAAGCCCTTGGTATAGTATATTCCTGTGGCTGTGATGCAAAGCAAAACTAACTTCTCCAGAAGCTCTGAGAGCAGTCACTCAGAGTTAAGATGGAATAAAAGTAACAACCTCAAAAAAAAAAAAAAGTAACAACCTCATTCCCTAGTGTAGGAAGTGGATTAAGAACAGAAAACAAGGGGCGCCTGGGTGGCTCAGTGGGTTGAGGCCTCTGCCTTCGGCTCGGGTCATGGTCCCGGGGTCCTGGGATTGAGCCCCCCATCAGACTCTCTGCTCAGCCGGGAGCCTTCTTCCCCCTCTCTCTGTCTCTGCCTGCCTCTCTGCCTACTTGTGATCTCTGTCAAATAAATGGATAAAATCTTTAAAAAAAAAAAAAAAAAGAACAGAAAACAAAATTATCACTGAATTTCAACTTCGGGTAGGATGGTTTAAGTCAAATAACACTTAAAATAAGACAGACAGGGACGCCTGGGTGGCTCAGTTGGTTAAGCAGCTGCCTTCGGCTCAGGTCATGGTCCCAGCGTCCTGGGATCGAGTCCCACATCAGGCTCCTTGCTCGGCGGGGAGCCTGCTTCTCCCTCTGCCTCTGCCTGCCTCTCTGTCTGTGCTCGTTCGCTCTCTCTCCCTCTCTCTCTGACAAATGAATAAATAAAATCTTAAAAAAAAAAAAAAAAAAAAAGACAGACAGGGGTCCCCGAATGGCTCAGTCGGTTAAGTGTCTGCCTTCAGCTCAGATCATAATCCCAGGGGCCTGGGATGGAGCCCTACGTGGGGCTCATCAGGAAGTCTGCTTCTTCCTCTCCTTCTGCCACTGCTCCCACTCGTGCTCTCTCTCTCTCTCTCATTATGTCTCTCAAATAAATAAAATCTTAAAAAAAAAAAAAAAAGACATAAACAAGCAAAACCCTTTTAGCCCCAGAGAGGCAAAAGAGATGGGGCAAAAAGCCCCCAAACAAACTACATCTTTAAGACAGAAATGCTGACATTGTGTTGCCCTGCTAAAGAGAGCCCCCCCAGCCTTTTTTTTCTTTTTATTTAAGATTTTATTTACTTATTTGAGAGAGAGCACAAGCAGGAGGCAGGTAGAGGGAGAAGCAGGCTCCTTGCTGAGCAGGGAGCCTGACACAGGGCTTGATCCCAGGACCTTTGGACCATGACCTGAGCCTAAGGCAGATGCTTAACTGACTGAGCCATGCAGATGTCCCATGAGAGCCCCCCAGCCTTGTCTAGGAATGGAGTAGGCAGCAGAGGTGGCCAGTGCTCCTCTTCCCTCACCATGTAGTATCCTGGAAGCAGCTTCTGCAGAAACTCCGCTTCTTTATGCTGAACCGTTTTAATAATGAATTCATCGTCGCTGGACACGTAGAAGAGGGAACCACTAGCCCCAGAGTTGCAGAGTTCAATCAGCGGCTCACTGCAGAGGGAGTACTGGGGCCCAGAAGGAAGAGAGTAAGAAGTTCAGAAATACCAGGCCTGTCCAACCAGAAATTAAGTACAGATGCAATTCTGTTCTAAAGGTATATTAGAGCAAGACTGGAGAAAGGGTCTTCCTTTAGGAAGATGCCTCTGATACTGGAGTCATAAGGTCCTGGGAACCAGAGCTCACCAAGTAATCATCAGGCCGGATACCAAATAACTCCCGAAAGTAACGGAAGGCAACAGGGGCATAGGTCTTGAACCGAAAGTCATTGTAGTGATGAGCAGGGGTCAAGTTGCTCCCTTCACTGTGGGGTTAAAATAGAAAAAGCTGTAATTTACCAGTCCCTGTCACCCAGGAAGTCCACCCTGGGCAGACACTCAGAGTAACCAGAGGCAGGTCAGTACATCCCTTCTGAGAGAAAGAGAGGGATTAGATGAGTTAGTTACTCAGTGGGACAAAGCCACAACATGGGGATTAAGACATGGCACAGGGAGTCAGACTGCCCCCTACCCAGTGCACTGAACTGCTTTTTAGGGCTCACTCCACAAGCCGGAGGCTTATGGAAGCATTCAAAGGACACCATCTGCTCTCTAAATTCTCTATTCCCACATCACCCCAAGATCAAGTTAAGGACTGGACATTGGGCACATGCCTAAATTAGACCTGAACCCCTAAAACTGGCCTGAGGTTGATATGAAAAAGCCACACTTCCCAGGACATTCCCCTGAACATTAACCTATGTACCTGGGGAAGAAGATACTCTCCACAACATAGAAGTCTTGCATGAGGACATCACGTTCTGGTTTGGTACTCAGGCTTCCCACTGTGTGAGTAATACCTAACTGGATGGCACCTTTCAAGGCAGATGAGGTTGTCTGAGAAACAGAAGAGAAAATAGGAAAGTTTCTAGTATTAAATCTGACCAGAACAATAAAAACTCAGGAGGGAAGAGCCAGAAGAAGCACTCAAAAGCAAACAGCACTTCTGGTACTTCAGACTAAGCTGTGGCAGTCCAATTCCTCCATCCTCTTGCTTTACATGGCAGTCAAGCCTGCTAAAGGTTCCAAGGGTATGAAGATACACAGTAGCAAAGGCAGGACTGAGTCAGCCTCAGCTAGGCAAGGTGTTCCTGCTTATCCAAATTTATAGCTGGAAGCCACTATCCATATCAACATTTGGAAGATATGTTGTACTGAGAGAAAAATCTTAAGTCTCACTTCCAAGATTCCTGCATGCAGAATGTCTGGGGCTCTCTAAACATTTTATTCATGAAATATAGACTATAACTAAAATACAGACTGATATTCTGATGGACTACCTGGCTACAGAAGCTTCAGTCCTTTAAGGTAGAGCCTGACTCGTGTCCCAAGGACGACAGGGTGGCAAAAAAAGTTCCTCATTGAAGAAGAAAGCCTGAAAGACTCAAATTATTTCTGAAAGAAGTGTTTAGATTTAAAATGATCACACTATAGTCAAAAAACAAATTCAAGAACCTAACTCTTACAATCTCATGGGAAAATACCAAATCATCTAGATCTGTGCTGTCCAATACACTAGCCACTTGCCACAGAGAGCTACTTAAGTTCATTAAAATAAAAACTGAAAATCTGCCTTTTTAGTCTTACCAGTCACATTCAAGTATGACTAGTGGCTATTATTGGAGGACACAGATTATAGCACATTTCAATCACTGTAGAAAGCTCTACTGGACAGTTTTGTTCTAAATGATTTCCCTTATCCCCGACTCTCACCAAGTATTAAATTACTTGTATTTCTACTTAGTCTTCATTAGGCATTAAAATGTTAACTAGAGTGGTACCCGCCTGGCTTAGTCAGTAAAGCATGTGACTCTCCATCTCAGGGTCATGAGTTTGAGCCTCATGTTAGGGTCAGAAATTAATTTATTTATTTTAAGTGGGCTCCATGCCCAATGTGGGGCTCAAATTCATGAGCTTGAGATCAAGAGTTGCATGCTCTACTGACTGAGCCAGCCAGGTGCCCTTTAGAGATTACCCTCTGCCCCCCCAAATTTTATATACACACACACACACACACACACACACACACACACACACACACACTAGATTTTGAAGTGTG